>JAVRKA010000390.1:0-132130 GCA_034508555.1 Venustoraphidia nigricollis | reverse complement strand
ATAGAAGCCGATAGGCATTTCAAATATAGGTGCCGATAGGCATTCCAGATATGGTTGCCGATAGGCATTTCAAATATAGGTGCTGATGGGCATTTCAGATGTAGTTTCCGATAGGCATTTCAAAAATTGGTGCCGTTAGGCATTTCAGATATAGGTGCCGATAGGCATTTCAGATATAGTTGCCGATTGGCATTTTAAAAATAGGTGTCGATAGGCATTTCAGATATAAATGCCGAAAGGCATTTCAGATATAGGTGCCGATAGGCATTCCAGATATGGTTGCCGATAGGCATTTCAAATATAGGTGCTGATAGGCATTTCAGATGTAGTTTCCGATAGGCATTTCAGATATAGGTGCCGATAGGCATTTCAGATATAGTTGCCGATTGGCATTTTAAAAATAGGTGCCGATAGGCATTTCAGTTATAGAAGCCGATAGGCATTTCAAATATAGGTGCCGATAGGCATTCCAGATATGGTTGCCGATAGGCATTTCAAATATAGGTGCTGATAGGCATTTCAGATGTAGTTTCCGATATGCCTTTCAAAAATTGGTGCCGATAGGCATTTCAGATATAGGTGCCGATAGGCATTTCAGATATAGTTGCCGATTGGCATTTTAAAAATAGGTGCCGATAGGCATTTCAGATATAGAAGCCGATAGGCATTTCAAATATAGCTGCCGATAGGCATTCCAAATATGGTTGCCGATAAGCATTTCAAATATTGGTGCTGATAGGCATTTCAGATGTGGATTCCGATAGGCATTTCAAAAATAGGTGCCGATAGGCATTTTAGATATAGGTGCCGATAGGCATTTCAGATATTGTTGCCGATTGGCATTTTAAAAATAGGTGCCGATAGGCATTTCAGATATAGAAGCCGATAGGCATTTCAAATATAGGTGCCGATAGGCATTCCAGATATGGTTGCCGATAGGCATTTCAAATATAGGTGCTGATAGGCATTTCAGATGTAGTTTCCGATATGCCTTTCAAAAATTGGTGCCGATAGGCATTTCAGATATAGGTGCCGATAGGCATTTCAGATATAGTTGCCGATTGGCATTTTAAAAATAGGTGCCGATAGGCATTTCAGATATAGAAGCCGATAGGTATTTCAAATATAGGTGTCGATAGGCATTTCAGATATGGTTGCCGATAGGCATTTCAAATATTGGTGCTGATAGGCATTTCAGATGTAGTTTCCGATAGGCATTTCAAAAATAGGTGCCGATAGGCATTTCAGATATAGGTGCCGATAGGCATTACAGATATAGTTGCCGATTGGAATTTTAAAAATAGGTGCCGATAGGCATTTCAGTTATAGAAGCCGATAGGCATTTCAAACATAGGTGCCGATAGGCATTCCAGATATGGTTGCCGATAGGCATTTCAAATATTGGTGCTGATAGGCATTTCAGATGTAGTTTCCGATAGGCATTTCAAAAATAGGTGCCGATAGGCATTTCTGATATAGAAGCCGATAGGCATTTCAAATATAGGTGCCGATAAACATTCCAGATATGGTTGCCGATAGGCATTTCTAATATAGGTGCTGATAGTCATTTCAGATGTAGTTTCCGATAGGCATTTCAAAAATTGGTGCCGATAGGCATTTCAGATATAGGTGCCGATAGGCATTTCAGATATAGTTGCCGATTGGCATTTTAAAAATAGGTGCCGATAGGCATTTCAGATATAGAAGCCGATAGGTATTTCAAATATAGGTGTCGATAGGCATTTCAGATATGGTTGCCGATAGGCATTTCAAATATAGGTGCTGATAGGCATTTCAGATGTAGTTTTCGATAGGCATTTCAAAAATAGGTGCCGATAGGCACTTCAGATATAGGTGCCGATAGGGATTTCAGATATATTTACCGATTGGCATTTTAAAAATAGGTGCCGATAGGCATTTCAGATATAGAAGCCGATAGGTATTTCAAATATAGGTGTCGATAGGCATTTCAGATATGGTTGCCGATAGGCATTTCAAATTTAGGTGCTGATAGGCATTTCAGATGTAGTTTCCGATAGGCATTTCAAAAATAGGTGCCGATAGGCATTTCAGATATAGGTGCCGATAGGCATTTAAGATATAGTTGCCGATTAGCATTTTAAAAATAGGTGCCGACAGGCATTTTAGATGTAGTTTCCGATAGGCATTTCAAAAATAGGTGCTGATAGGCATGTCAGATATAGGTGCCGATAGGCATATCAGATATAGTTGCCGATAGGCATTTAAAATATAGGTGCCGATAGGCATTTCAAATATAGGTGTCGATAGGCATTTCAGATATAAATGGCGAAAGGCATTTCAGATATAGGTGCCGATAGGCATTTCTGATGTGGTTGCCGATAGGCATTTCAAATATAGGTGCTGATAGGCATTTCAGATGTAGTTTTCGATAGGCATTTCAAAAATAGGTGCCGATAGGCATTTCAGATATAGGTGCCAATAGGCACTTCAGATATAGTTGCCGATTGGCATTTTAAAAATAGGTGCCGATAGGCATTTCAGATATAGAAGCCGATAGGCATTTCAAATATAGGTGCTGATAGGCATTTCATATGTAGTTTCCTAAAGGCATTTCAAAAATTGGTGCCGATAGGCATTTCAGATATAGGTGCCGATAGGCATTTCAGATATAGTTGCCGATTGGCATTTTAAAAATAGGTGCCGATAGGCGTTTCAGATATAGAAGCCGATAGGTATTTCAAATATAGGTGTCGATAGACATTTCAGATATGGTTGCCGATAGGCATTTCAAATATTGGTGCTGATAGGCATTTCAGATGTAGTTTCCGATAGGCATTTCAACAATAGGTCCTGATAGGCATTTCAGATATAGGTGATGATAGGCATTACAGATATAGTTGCCGATTGGCATTTTAAAAAAAGGTGCCGATAGGCATTTCAGATATAGAAGCCGATAGGCATTTCAAATATAGGTGCCGATAGGCATTGCAGATATGGTTGCCGATAGGCATTTCAAATATAGGTGCTGATAGGCATTTCAGATATAGGTGCCGATAGGCACTTCAGATATAGTTGCCGATTGGCATTTTAAAAATAGGTGCCGATAAGCATTTCAGATATAGAAGCCGATAGGCATTTCAAATATAGGTGCCGATAGGCATTCCAGATATGGTTGCCGATAGGCATTTCAAATAAAGGTGCTGATAGGCATTTCAGATGTAGTTTCCGATAGGCATTTCAAAAATAGGTGCCAATAGGCATTTCAGATATAGGTGCCGATATGCATTTCAGATATAGTTGCCGATTGGCATTTTAAAAATAGGTGCCGATAGGCATTTCAGATATAGAAGCCGATAGGCATTTCAAATATAGGTGCCGATAAGCATTCCAGATATGGTTGCCGATAGGCATTTCAAATATTGGTGCTGATAGGCATTTTAGATGTAGTTTCCGATAGGCATTTCAAAAATAGGTGCCGATAGGCATTTCAGATATAGGTGCCGATAGGCATTACAGATATAGTTGCCGATTGGCATTTTAAAAATAGGTGCCATTAGGCATTTCAGATATAGAAGCCGATAGGCATTTCAAATATAGGTGCCGATAGGCATTCCAGATATGGTTGCCGATAGGCATTTCAAATATAGGCGCTGATAGGCATTTGAGATGTAGTTTCCGATAGGCATTTCAAAAATAGGTGCCGATAGGCATTTCAGATATAGGTGCCGATAGGCATTTCAAATATAGTTGCCGATTGGCATTTTAAAAATAAGTGCCGATAGGCATTTCAGATATAGAAGCCGATAGGCATTTCAAATATAGCTGCCGATAGGCATTCCAGATATGTTTGCCGATAGGCATTTCAAATATAGGTCCTGATAGGCATTTCAGATGTAGTTTCCGATAGGCATTTCAAAAATAGGTGCCGATAGGCATTTCAGATATAGGTGCCGATAGGCATTTCAGATATAGTTGCCGATTGGCATTTAAAAAATAGGTGCCGATAGGCATTTCAGATATAGAAGCCGATAGGCATTTCAAACATAGGTGCTGATAGTCATTTCAGATGTAGTTTCCGATAGGCATTTCAAAAATTGGTGCCGAGAGGCATTTCAGATATAGGTGCCGATAGGCATTTCAGATATAGTTGCCGATAGGCATTTTAAAAATAGGTGCCGATAGGCATTTCAGATATAGAAGCCGATAGGTATTTCAAATATAGGTGTCGATAGGCATTTCAGATATGGTTGCCGATAGGCATTTCAAATATAGGTGCTGATAGGCATTTCAGATGTAGTTTCCGATACGCATTTCAAAAATAGGTGCCGATAGGCATTTCAGATATAGGTGCCGATAGGCATTTCAGATATATTTACCGATTGGCATTTTAAAAATAGGTGCCGATAGGCATTTCAGATATAGAAGCCGATAGGTATTTCAAATATAGGTGTCGATAGGCATTTCAGATATGGTTGCCGATAGGCATTTCAAATATAGGTGCTGATAGGCATTTCAGATGTAGTTTCCGATAGGCATTTCAAAAATAGGTGCCGATAGGCATTTCAGATATAGGTGCCAATAGGCATTTCAGATATAGTTGCCGATTGACATTTTAAAAATAGGTGCCGATAGGCATTTTAGATGTAGTTTCCGATAGGCATTTCAAAAATAGGTGCCGATAGGCATTTCAGATATAGGTGCCGATAGGCATATCAGATATAGTTGCCGATAGACATTTAAAATATAGGTGCCGATAGGCATTTCAAATATAGGTGTCGATAGGCATTTCAGATATAAATGCCGAAAGGCATTTCAGATATAGGTGCCGATAGGCATTTCTGATGTGGTTGCCGATAGGCATTTCAAATATAGGTGCTGATAGGCATTTCAGATGTAGTTTTCGATAGGCATTTCAAAAATAGGTGCCGATAGGTATTTCAGATATAGGTGCCAATAGGCACTTCAGATATAGTTGCCGATTGGCATTTTAAAAATAGGTGCCGATAGGCATTTCAGATATAGGAGCCGATAGGCATTTCAAATATAGGTGCTGATAGGCATTTCAGATGTAGTTTCCGATAGGCATTTCAAAAATAGGTGCCGATAGGCATTTCAGATATAGGTGCCCATAGGCACTTCAGATATAGTTGCCGATTGGCATTTTAAAAATAGGTGCCGATAGGCATTTCAGATATAGAAGCCGATAGGCATTTCAAATATAGGTGCCGATAGGCATTCCAGATATGGTTGCCGATAGGCATTTCAAATATAGGTGCTGATAGGCATTTCAGATGTAGTTTCCGATAGGCATTTCAAAAATAGGTGCCGATAGGCATTTCAGATATAGGTGCCGATAGGCATTTCAGATATAGTTGCCGATTGGCATTTTAAAAATAGGTGCCGATAGGCATTTCAGATATAGAAGCCGATAGGCATTTCAAATATAGGTGCCGATAAGAATTCAAGATATGGTTGCCGATAGGCATTTCAAATATAGGTGCTGATAGTCATTTCAGATGTAGTTTCCGATAGGCATTTCAAAAATTGGTGCCGATAGGCATTTCAGATATAGGTGCCGATAGGCATTTCAGATATAGTTGCCGATTGGCATTTTAAAAATAGGTGCCGATAGGCATTTCAGATATAGAAGCTATAGGTATTTAAAATATAGGTGTCGATAGGCATTTTAGATATGGTTGCCGATAGGCATTTCAAATATAGGTGCTGATAGGCATTTCAGATGTAGTTTCCGTTAGGCATAACAAAAATAGGTGCCGATAGGCATTTCAGATATAGGTGCCGATAGGCATTTCAGATATAGTTGCCGATTGGCATTTTAAAAATAGGTGTCGATAGGCATTTTAGATATAGAAGCCGATAGGCATTTCAAATATATGTGCCGATAGGCATTCCAGATATGGTTGCCGATAGGCATTTCAAATATAGGTGCTGATAGGCATTCCAGATGTAGTTTCTGATAGGCATTTCAAAAATTGGTGCCGATAGGCATTTCAGATATAGGTGCCGATAGGCATTTCAGATATATTTACCGATTGGCAATTTAAAAATAGGTGCCGATAGGCATTTCAGATATAGAAGCCGATAGGTATTTCAAATATAGGTGTTGATAGGCATTTCAGATATGGTTGCCGATAGGCATTTCAAATATAGGTGCTGATAGGAATTTCAGATGTAGTTTCCGATAGGCATTTCATAATAGGTGCCAATAGGCATTTCAGATATAGGTGCCGATAGGCATTTCAGATATAGTTGCCGATTGGTATTTTAAAAATAGGTGCCGATATGCATTTTAGATGTAGTTTCCGATAGGCATTTCAAAAATAGGTGCTGATAGGCATTTCAGATATAGTTGCCGATTGGCATTTTAAAAATAGGTGCCGATAGGCATTTCAGATATAGAAGCCGATAGGCATTTCAGATATAGGAGCCGATAGGCATTTCAAATATAGGTGCTGATAGGCATTTCAGATGTAGTTTCCGATAGGCATTTCAAAAATAGGTGCCGATAGGCAATTCAGATATAGGTGCCGATAGGCACTTCAGATATAGTTGCCGATTGGCATTTTAAAAATAGGTGCCGATAGGCATTTCAGATATAGAAGCCGATAGGCATTTCAAATATAGGTGCCGATAGGCATTCCAGATATGGTTGCCGATAGGCATTTCAAATATAGGTGCTGATAGGCATTTCAGATGTAGTTTCCGATAGGCATTTCAAAAATAGGTGCCGATAGGCATTTCAGATATAGGTGCCGATAGGCATTTCAGATATAGTTGCCGATTGGCATTTTAAAAATAGGTGCCGATAGGCATTTCAGATATAGAAGCCGATAGGCATTTCAAATATAGGTGCCGATAAGAATTTAAGATATGGTTGCCGATAGGCATTTCAAATATAGGTGCTGATAGTCATTTCAGATGTAGTTTCCGATAGGCATTTCAAAAATCGGTGCCGATAGGCATTTCAGATATAGGTGCCGATAGGCATTTCAGATATAGTTGCCGATTGGCATTTTAAAAATAGGTGCCGATAGGCATTTCAGATATAGAAGCTATAGGTATTTAAAATATAGGTGTCGATAGGCATTTTAGATATGGTTGCCGATAGGCATTTCAAATTTAGGTGCTGATAAGCATTTCAGAAGTAGTTTCCGATAGGCATTACAAAAATAGGTGCTGATAGGCATTTCAGATATAGGTGCCGATAGGCATTTCAGATATAGTTGCCGATTGGCATTTTAAAAATAGGTGCCGATATGCATTTTAGATGTAGTTTCCGATAGGCATTTCAAAAATAGGTACCGATAGGCATTTCAGATATAGGTGCCGATAGGCATATCAGATATAGTTGTCGATAGGCATTTAAAATATAGGTGCCGATAGGCATTTCAAATATAGGTGTCGATAGGCATTTCAGATATAAATGCCGAAAGGCATTTCAGATATAGATGCCGATAGGCATTTCTGATGTGGTTGCCGATAGGCATTTCAAATATAGGTGCTGATAGGCATTTCAGATGTAGTTTTCGATAGGCATTTCAAAAATAGGTGCCGATAGGCATTTCAGATATGGGTGCCGATAGGCAAATCCGATATAGTTGCCGATTGGCATTTTAAAAATAGGTGCCGATAGGCATTTCAGATACAGAAGCCGATAGGCATTTCAAATATAGGTGCCGATAGGCATTCCAGATATGGTTGCCGATAGGCATTTCAAATATAGGTGCTGATAGGCATTTCAGATGTAGTTTCCGATAGGCATTTAAAAAATAGGTGCCAATAGGCATTTCAGACATAGGTGCCGATAGGCATTTCAGATATAGTTGCCGATTGTCATTTTAAAAATAGGTGCCGATAGGCATTTCAGATATAGAAGCCGATAGGTATTTTAAATATAGGTGTCGATAGGCATTTCAGATATGATTGCCGATAGGCATTTCAAATATTGTTGCTGATAGAAATTTCAGATGTAGTTTCCGATAGGCATTTCAAAAATAGGTGCCGATAGGCATTTCAGATATAGGTGATGATAGGCATTACAGATATAGTTGCCTATTGGCATTTTAAAAAAAGGTGCCGATAGGCATTTCAGATATAGAAGCCGATAGGCATTGCAAATATAGGAGCCGATAGGCATTCCAGATATGGTTGCCGATAGGCATTTTAAATATAGGTGCTGATAGGCATTTCAGATGTAGTTTCCGATAGGCATTTCAAAAATAGGTGCCGATAGGCATTTAGGATATAGGTGCCGATAGGCATTTCAGATATAGTTGCCGATTGGCATTTTAAAAATAGGTGCCGATAGGCATTTCAGATATAGAAGCCGATAGGCATTTCAAATATAGGTGCCGATAAGAATTCAAGATATGGTTGCCGATAGGCATTTCAAATATAGGTGCTGATAGTCATTTCAGATGTAGTTTCCGATAGGCATTTCAAAAATTGGTGCCGATAGGCATTTCAGATATAGGTGCCGATAGGCATTTCAGATATAGTTGCCGATTGGCATTTTAAAAATAGGTGCCGATAGGCATTTCAGATATAGAAGCTATAGGTATTTAAAATATAGGTGTCGATAGGCATTTTAGATATGGTTGCCGATAGGCATTTCAAATATAGGTGCTGATAGGCATTTCAGATGTAGTTTCCGATAGGCATTACAAAAATAGGTGCCGATAGGCATTTCAGATAAAGGTGCCGATAGGCATTTCAGATATAGTTGCCGATTGGCATTTTAAAAATAGGTGTCGATAGGCATTTTAGATATAGAAGCCGATAGGCATTTCAAATATATGTGCCGATAGGCATTCCAGATATGGTTGCCGATAGGCATTTCAAATATAGGTGCTGATAGGCATTCCAGATGTAGTTTCTGATAGGCATTTCAAAAATTGGTGATGATAGGCATTTCAGATATAGGTGCCGATAGGCATTTCAGATATATTTACCGATTGGCAATTTAAAAATAGGTGCCGATAGGCATTTCAGATATAGAAGCCGATAGGTATTTCAAATAAAGGTGTTGATAGGCATTTCAGATATGGTTGCCTATAGGCATTTCAAATATAGGTGCTGATAGGAATTTCAGATGTAGTTTCCGATAGGCATTTCATAATAGGTGCCAATAGGCATTTCAGATATAGGTGCCGATAGGCATTTCAGATATAGTTGCCGATTGGCATTTTAAAAATAGGTGCCGATATGCATTTTAGATGTAGTTTCCGATAGGCATTTCAAAAATAGGTGCCGATAGGCATTTCAGATATAGGTGCCAATAGGCATATCAGATATAGTTGTCGATAGGCAGTTAAAATATATTTGCCGATAGGCATTTCAAATATAGGTGTCGATAGGCATTTCAGATATATATGCCGAAAGGCATTTCAGATATAGTTGCCGATAGGCATTTCTGATGTGGTTGCCGATAGGCATTTCAAATAGAGGTGCTGATAGGCATTTCAGATGTAGTTTTCGATAGGCATTTCAAAAATAGGTGCCGATAGGCATTTCAGATATAGGTGCCGATAGGCAAATCCGATATAGTTGCCGATTGGCATTTTAAAAATAGGTGCCGATAGGCATTTCAGATATAGAAGCCGATAGGCATTTCAAATATAGGTGCCGATAGGCATTCCAGATATGGTTGCCGATAGGCATTTCAAATATAGGTGCTGATAGGCATTTCAGATGTAGTTTCCGATAGGCATTTCAAAAATAGGTGCCAATAGGCATTTCAGACATAGGTGCCGATAGGCATTTCAGATATAGTTGCCGATTGTCATTTTAAAAATAGGTGCCGATAGGCATTTCAGATATAGAAGCCGATAGGTATTTCAAATATAGGTGTCGATAGGCATTTCAGATATGATTGCCGATAGGCATTTCAAATATTGGTGCTGATAGAAATTTCAGATGTAGTTTCCGATAGGCACTTCAAAAATAGGTGCCGATAGGCATTTCAGATATAAGTGATGATAGGCATTACAGATATAGTTGCCGATTGGCATTTTAAAAATAGGTGCCGATAGGCATTTCAGATATAGAAGCCGATAGGCATTTCAAATATAGCTGCCGATAGGCATTCCAGATATGTTTGCCGATAGGCATTTCAAATATAGGTGCTGATAGGCATTTTAGATGTAGTTTCCGATAGGCATTTCAAAAATAGGTGCCGATAGGCATTTCAGATATAGGTGCCGATAGGCATTTCAGATATAGTTGCCGATTGGCATTTTAAAAATAGGTGCCGATAGGCATTTCAGATATAGAAGCCGATAGGCATTTCAAATATAGGCGCCGATAAGAATTCCAGATATGGTTGCCAATAGGCATTTCAAATATAGGTGCTGATAGTCATTTCAGATGTAGTTTCCGATAGGCATTTCAAAAATTGGTGCCGATAGGCATTTCAGATATAGGTGCCGATAGGCATTTCAGATATAGTTGCCGATTGGCATTTTAAAAATAGGTGCCGATAGGCATTTCAGATATAGAAGCCGATAGGTATTTCAAATATAGGTGCCGATAGGCATTTCAGATATAGAAGCCGATAGGTATTTCAAATATAGGTGTCGATAGGCATTTCAGATATGGTTGCCGATAGGCATTTCAAATATAGGTGCCGATAGGCATTCCAGATATGTTTGCCGATAGGCATTTCAAATATAGGTGCTGATAGGCATTTTAGATGTAGTTTCCGATAGGCATTTCAAAAATAGGTGCCGATAGGCATTTCAGATATAGGTGCCGATAGGCATTTCAGATATAGTTGCCGATTGGCATTTTAAAAATAGGTGCCGATAGGCATTTCAGATATAGAAGCCGATAGGCATTTCAAATATAGGCGCCGATAAGAATTCCAGATATGGTTGCCAATAGGCATTTCAAATATAGGTGCTGATAGTCATTTCAGATGTAGTTTCCGATAGGCATTTCAAAAATTGGTGCCGATAGGCATTTCAGATATAGGTGCCGATAGGCATTTCAGATATAGTTGCCGATTGGCATTTTAAAAATAGGTGCCGATAGGCATTTCAGATATAGAAGCCGATAGGTATTTCAAATATAGGTGTCGATAGGCATTTCAGATATGGTTGCCGATAGGCATTTCAAATATAGGTGCTGATAGGCATTTCAGATGTAGTTTCCGATAGGCATTTCAAAAATAGGTGCCGATAGGCATTTCAGATATAGGTGCCGATAGGCATTTCAGATATAGAAGCCGATAGGCATTTCAAATATAGGCGCCGATAAGAATTCCAGATATGGTTGCCGATAGGCATTTCAAATATAGGTGCTGATAGTCATTTCAGATGTAGTTTCCGATAGGCATTTCAAAAATTGGTGCCGATAGGCATTTCAGATATAGGTGCCGATAGGCATTTCAGATATAGTTGCCGATTGGCATTTTAAAAATAGGTGCCGATAGGCATTTCAGATATAGAAGCCGATAGGTATTTCAAATATAGGTGTCGATAGGCATTTCAGATATGGTTGCCGATAGGCATTTCAAATATAGGTGCTGATAGGCATTTCAGATGTAGTTTCCGATAGGCATTTCAAAAATAGGTGCCGATAGGCACTTCAGATATAGGTGCCGATAGGGATTTCAGATATATTTACCGATTGGCATTTTAAAAATAGGTGCCGATAGGCATTTCAGATATAGAAGCCGATAGGTATTTCAAATATAGGTGTCGATAGGCATTTCAGATATGGTTGCCGATAGGCATTTCAAATATAGGTGCTGATAGGCATTTCAGATGTAGTTTCCGATAGGCATTTCAAAAATAGGTGCCGATAGGCATTTCAGATATAGGTGCCGATAGGCATTTAAGATATAGTTGCCGATTGGCATTTTAAAAATAGGTGCCGACAGGCATTTTAGATGTAGTTTCCGATAGGCATTTCAAAAATAGGTGCCGATAGGCATTTCAAATATAGGTGTCGATAGGCATTTCAGATATAAATGGCGAAAGGCATTTCAGATATAGGTTCCGATAGGCATTTCTGATGTGGTTGCCGATAGGCATTTCAAATATAGGTGCTGATAGGCATTTCAGATGTAGTTTTCGATAGGCATTTCAAAAATAGGTGCCGATAGGCATTTCAGATATAGGTGCCAATAGGCACTTCAGATATAGTTGCCGATTTTTTTTTAAAATAGGTGCTGATAGGCATTTCAGATATAGAAGCCGATAGGCATTTCAAATATAGGTGCTGATAGGCATTTCAGATGTAGTTTCCGTTAGGCATAACAAAAATTGGTGCCGATAGGCATTTCAGATATAGGTGCCGATAGGCATTTCAGATATAGTTGCCGATTAAAATTTTAAAAATAGGTGCCGATAGGCGTTTCAGATATAGAAGCCGATAGGTATTTCAAATATAGGTGTCGATAGGCATTTCAGATATGGTTGCCGATAGGCATTTCAAATATTGGTGCTGATAGGCATTTCAGATGTAGTTTCTGATAGGCATTTCAAAAATAGGTGCCGATAGGCATTTCAGATATAGGTGATGATAGGCATTACAGATTTAGTTGCCGATTGGCATTTTAAAAAAAGGTGCCGATAGGCATTTCAGATATAGAAGCCGATAGGCATTTCAAATATAGGTGCCGATAGGCATTCCAGATATGGTTGCCGATAGGCATTTCAAATATAGGTGCTGATAGGCATTTCAGATATAGGTGCCGATAGGCACTTCAAATATAGTTGCCGATTGGCATTTTAAAAATAGGTGCCGATAAGCATTTCAGATATAGAAGCCGATAGGCATTTCAAATATAGGTGCCGATAGGCATTCCAGATATGGTTGCCGATAGGCATTTCAAATAAAGGTGCTGATAGGCATTTCAGATGTAGTTTCCGATAGGCATTTCAAAAATAGGTGCCAATAGGCATTTCAGATATAGGTGCCGATATGCATTTCAGATATAGTTGCCGATTGGCATTTTAAAAATAGGTGCCGATAGGCATTTCAGATATAGAAGCCGATAGCCATTTCAAATATAGGTGCCGATAAGCATTCCAGATATGGTTGCCGATAGGCATTTCAAATATTGGTGCTGATAGGCATTTTAGATGTAGTTTCCGATAGGCATTTCAAAAGTAGGTGCCGATAGGCATTTCAGATATAGGTGCCGATAGGCATTACAGATATAGTTGCCGATTGGCATTTTAAAAATATGCCGATAGGCATTTCAGATATAGAAGCCGATAGGCATTTCAAATATAGCTGCCGATAGGCATTCCAGATATGTTTGCCGAAAGGCATTTCAAATATAGGTGCTGATAGGCATTTCAGATGTAGTTTCCGATAGGCATTTCAAAAATAGGTGCCGATAGGCATTTCAGATATAGGTGCCGATAGGCATTTCAGATATAGTTGCCTATTGGCATTTAAAAAATAGGTGCCGATAGGCATTTCAGATATAGAAGCCGATAGGCATTTCAAATATAGGTGCCGATAAGAATTCCAGATATGGTTGCCGAGAGGCATTTCAAATATAGGTGCTGATAGTCATTTCAGATGTAGTTTCCGATAGGCATTTCAAAAATTGGTGCCGATAGGCATTTCAGATATAGGTGCCGATAGGCATTTCAGATATAGTTGCCGATAGGCATTTTAAAAATAGGTGCCGATAGGCATTTCAGATATAGAAGCCGATAGGTATTTCAAATATAGGTGTCGATAGGCATTTCAGATATGGTTGCCGATAGGCATTTCAAATATAGGTGCTGAAAGGCATTTCAGATGTAGTTTCCGATACGCATTTTAAAAATAGGTGCCGATAGGCATTTCAGATATAGAAGCCGATAGGTATTTCAAATATAGGTGTCGATAGGCATTTCAGATATGGTTGCCGATAGGCATTTCAAATATAGGTGCTGATAGGCATTTCAGATGTGGTTTCCGATAGGCATTTAAAAAATAGGTGCCGATAGGCATTTCAGATATAGTTGCCGATAGGCATTTCAGATATAGTTGCCGATTGGCATTTTAAAAATAGGTGTCGATAGGCATTTCAGATATAGAAGCCAATAGGCATTTCAAATATAGGTGCCGATAGGCATTCCAGATATGGTTGCCGATAGGCATTTCAAATACAGGTGCTGATAGGCATATTAGATGTAGTTTCCGATAGGCATTTCAGATATAGAAGCCGATAGGTATTTCAAATATAGGTGTCGATAGGCATTTCAGATATGGTTGCCGATAGGCATTTCAAATATAGGTGCTGATAGGCATTTCAGATGTAGTTTCCGACAGGCATTTCAAAAATAGGTGCCGATAGGCATTTCAAATATAGGTGCTGATAGGCTTTTCAGATGTAGTTTCCGATAGGCATTTCAAAAATAGGTGCCGATAGGCATTTCAGATATTGGTGCCGATAGGCATTTCAAATATAGGTGCTGATAGGCATTCCAGATGTAGTTTCCGATAGGCAATTCAAAAATTGGTGCCGATAGGCATTTCAGATATAGGTGCCGATAGGCATTTCAGATATACTTACCGATTGGCATTTTAAAAATAGGTGCCAATAGGCATTTCAGATAAAGAAGCCGATAGGTATTTCAAATATAGGTGTCGATAGGCATTTCAGATATGGTTGCCGATAGGCATTTCAAATATAGGTACTGATAGGCATTTCAGATGTAGTTTCCGATAGGCATTTCAAAAATAGGTGCCGATAGGCATTTCAGATATAGGTGTCGATAGGCATTTCAGATATAGTTGCCGATTGGCATTTTAAAAATAGGTGCCAATAGGCATTTCAGATATAGAAGCCGATAGGCATTTCAAATATAGGTGCCGATAGGCATTCCAGATGTGGTTGCCGATAGGCATTTCAAATATAGGTGCTGATAGGCATTTCAGATGTAGTTTCCGATAGGCATTTCAAAAATAGGTGTCGATAGGCATTTCAGATATAGGTGCCGATAGGCATTTCAGATATAGTTGCCAATTGGCATTTTCAAAATAGGTGCCGATAGGCATTTCAGATATAGAAGCCGATAGGCATTTCAAATATAGGTGCCGATAGGCATTCCAGATATGGTTGCCGATAGGCATTTCAAATATAGGTGCTGATAGGCATTTTAGATGTAGTTTCCGATAGGCATTTCAAAAATTGATGCCGATAGGCATTTCAGATATATGTGCCGATAGGCATTTGAGATATAGTTGCCGATTGGCATTTTAAATAAAGGTGCCGATAGGCATTTCAGATATAGAAGCCGATAGGTATTTCATATATATGTGTCGATAGGCATTTCAGATATGGTTGCCGATAGGCATTTCAAATATAGGAGCAGATAGGCATTTCAGATGTATTTTCCGAAGGGCATTTCAAAAATAGGTGCCGTTAGGCATTTCAGATATAGGTGCCGATAGGCATTTCAGATATAGTTGCCGATTGGCATTTTAAAAATAGGTGCCGATAGGCATTTCAGATATAGAAGCCGATAGGCATTTCAAATATAGGTGCCGATAGGCATTCCAGATATGGTTGCCGATAGGCATTTCAAATATAAGTGCTGATAGGCATTTCAGATGTAGTTTCCGATAGGCATTTCAAAAATAGGTACCGAGTGGCATTTCAGATATAGGTGCCGATAGGCATTTCAGATATAGTTGCCGATTGGCATTTTAAAAATAGGTGCCGATAGGCATTTCAGATATAGAAGCCGATAGGTATTTCAAATATAGGTGTCGATAGTCATTTCAGATATGGTTGCCAATAGGCATTTCAAATATAGGCGCTGATAGGCATTTCAGATGTAGTTTCGGATAGGCATTTCAAAAATAGTTGCCGATAGGCATTTCAGATATAGGCGCCTATAGGCATTTCAGATATATCTGCCGATTGGCATTTCAAAAATAGGTGCCGTAGGCATTTCAGATATAGGTGCCGATAGGCATATCAGATATAGTTGCCGATAGGCATTTAAAATATAGGTGCCGACAGGCATTTCAAATATAGGTGTCGATAGGCATTTCAAATATAAATGTCGAAAAGCATTTCAGATATAGTTGCCGATTGGCATTTTAAAAATAGGTGCCGATAGGCATTTCAGATATAGAAGCCGATAGGCATTTTTAATATAGGTGCCGATAGGTATTCCAAATATGGTTGCCGATAGGCATTTCAAATATAGGTGCTGATAGGCATTTCAGATGTAGTTTCCGATATGCATTTCAAAAATAGGTGCCGATAGGCATTTCAGATATAGGTGCCGATAGGCATTTCAGATATAGTTGCCGATTTGCATTTTAAAAATAGGTGCCGATAGGCATTTCAGATATAAAAGCCGATAGGCATTTCAAATATAGGTGCCGATAGGCATTCCAGATATGGTTGCCGATAGGCATTTCAAATATAGGTGCTGATAGGCATTTCAGATGTAGTTTCCGATAGGTATTTCAAAAATTGGTGCCGATAGGCATTTCAGATATATTTGCCGATTGGCATTTTAAAAATAGGTGCCGATAGGCATTTCAGATATAGAAGCCGATAGGTATTTCAAATATAGGTGTCGATAGGCATTCCAGATATGGTTGCCGATAGGCATTTCAAATATAGGTGCTGATAGGAATTTCAGATGTAGTTTCCGATAGGCATTTCAGATGTAGTTTCCGATAGGCATTTCAAAAATTGGTGCCGATAGGCATTTCAGATATAGGAGCCGATAGGCATTTCAGATATAGTTGCCGATTGGCATTTTAAAAATAGGTGCCGATAGGCATTTCAGATATAGAAGCCGATAGGCATTTCAAATATAGGTGCCGATAGGCATTCCAGATATGGTTGCCGATAGGCATTTCAAACATAGGTGCTGATAGGAATTTCAGATGTTGTTTCCGATAGGCATTTCAAAAATAGGTATCGATAGGCATTTCAGATATAGGTGCCGATAGGCATTCTAGATATAGTTGCCAATTGGCATTTTCAAAATAGGTGCCGATAGGCATTTCAGATATAGAAGCCGATAGGCATTTCAAATATAGGTGCCGATAGGCATTCCAGATATGGTTGCCGATAGGCATTTCAAATATAGGTGCTGATAGGCATTTTAGATGTAGTTTCCGATAGGCATTTCAAAAATTGATGCCGATAGGCATTTCAGATATAGGTGCCGATAGGCATTTCAGATATAGTTGCCGATTGGCATTTTAAAAACAGGTGCCGATAGGCATTTCAGATATAGAAGCCGATAGGTATTTCAAATATATGTGTCGATAGGCATTTCAGATATGGTTGCCGATAGGCATTTTAAATATAGGAGCGGATAGGCATTTCAGATGTATTTTCCGAAAGGCATTTCAAAAATAGGTGCCGATAGGCATTTCAGATATAGGTGCCGATAGGCATTTCAGATATAGTTGCCGATTTGCATTTTAAAAATAGGTGCCGATAGGCATTTCAGATATAGAAGCCGATAGGCATTTCAAATATAGGTGCCGATAGGCATTCCAGATATGGTTGCCGATAGGCATTTCAAATATAAGTGCTGATAGGCATTTCAGATGTAGTTTCCGATAGGCATTTCAAAAATAGGTACCGATAGGCATTTCAGATATAGGTGCCGATAGGCATTTCAGATATAGTTGCCGATTGGCATTTTAAAAATAGGTGCCGATAGGCATTTCAGATATAGAAGCCGATAGGTATTTCAAATGTAGGTGTCGATAGGCATTTCAGATATGGTTGCCGATAGGCATTTCAAATATAGGTGCTGATAGGCATTTCAGATGTAGTTTTTGATAGGCATTTCAAAAATAGCTGCCGATAGGCATTTCAGTTATAGGCGCCTATAGGCATTTCAGATATATATGCCTGTTGGCATTTCAAAAATAGGTGCCGATTAGCATTTCAGATATAGGTGCCGATAGGCATATCAGATATAGTTGCCGATAGGCATTTAAAATATAGGTGCCGACAGGCATTTCAAATATAGGTGTCGATAGGCATTTCAGATATAAATGTCAAAAGGCATTTCAGATATAGGTGCCGATAGGCATTTCTGATGTGGTTGCCGATAGGCATTTCAAATATAGGTGCCGATAGGCATTTCAGATGTAGTTTTCGATAGGCATTTCAAAAATAGGTGCCGATAGGCATTTCAGATATAGGTGCCGATAGGCACTTCAGATATAGTTGCCGATTGGCATTTTAAAAATAGGTGCCGATAGGCATTTCAGATATAGAAGCCGATAGGCATTTCAAATATAGGTGCCGATAGGCATTCCAGATATAGTTGCCGATAGGCATTTCAAATATAAGTGCTGATAGGCATTTCAGATGTAGTTTCCGATTGGCATTTCAAAAATAGGTGCCGATAGGAATTTCAGATATAGGTGCCGAAAGGCATTCCAGATATGGTTGCCGATAGGCATTTCAAATATAGGTGCTGATAGGCATTTCAGATGTAGTTTCCAATAGGCAATTCAGATGTAGTTTCCGATAGGCAATTCAAAAATTGGTGCCGATAAGCATTTCAGATATAGGTGCCGATAGGCATTTCAGATATAGTTGCCGATTGGCATTTTAAAAAATAGGTGCCGATACGCATTTCAGATATAGAAGCCGATAGGCATTTCAAATATAGGTGCCGATAGGCATTCCAGATATGGTTGCCGATAGGCATTTCAAATATAGGTGCTGATAGGAATTTCAGATGTAGTTTCCGATAGGCATTTCAAAAATAGGTATCGATAGGCATTTCAGATATTGGTGCCGATAGGCGTTTCAGATATAGTTGCCAATTGGCATTTTTATAATAGGTGCCGATAGGCATTTCTGATATAGAAGCCGATAGGCATTTCAAATATAGGTGCCGATAGGCATTCCAGATATGGCTGCCGATGGGCATTTAAAATATAGGTGCTGATAGGCATTTTAGATGTAGTTTCCGATAGGCATTTCAAAAATTGATGCCGATAGGCATTTCAGATATAGGTGCCGATAGGCATTTCAGATATAGTTGCCGATTGGCATTTTAAAAACAGGTGCCGATAGGCATTTCAGATATAGAAGCCGATAGGTATTTCAAATATATGTGTCGATAGGCATTTCAGATATGGTTGCCGATAGGCATTTCAAATATAGGAGCAGATAGGCATTTCAGATGTATTTTCCGAAAGGCATTTCAAAAATAGGTGCCGATAGGGATTTCAGATATAGGTGCCGATAGGCATCTCAGATATAGTTGCCGATTGGCATTTTAAAAATAGGTGCCGATAGGCATTTCAGATATAGAAGCCGATAGGCATTTCAAATATAAGTGCTGATAGGCATTTCAGATGTAGTTTCCGATAGGCATTTCAAAAATAGGTACCGATAGGCATTTCAGATATAGGTACCGATAGGCATTTCAGATATAGTTGCCGATTGGCATTTTAAAAATAGGTGCCGATAGGCATTTCAGATATAGAAGCCGATAGGTATTTCAAATATAGGTGTCGATAGGCATTTTAGATATGGTTGCCGATAGGCATTTCAAATATAGGTGCTGATAGGCAATTTAGATGTAGTTTCGGATAGGCATTTCAAAAATAGGTGCCGATAGGCATTTCAGATATAGGCGCCTATAGGCATTTCAGATATATCTGCCGATTGGCATTTCAAAAATAGGTGCCGATAGGCATTTCAGATATAGGTGCCGATAGGCATATCAGATATAGTTGCCGATTGGCATTTTAAAAATAGGTGCCGATAGGCATTTCAGATATAGAAGCCGATAGGCATTTCAAATATAGGTGCTGATAGGCATTCTAGATATGGTTGCCGATAGGCATTTCAAATAAAGGTGCTGATAGGCATTTCAGATGTAGTTTCCGATAGGCATTTCAAAAATAGGTGCCGATAGGCATTTCAGATATAGGTGCCGATAGGCATTTCAGATATAGTTGCCGATTGGCAATTTAAAAATATGTGCCGATAGGCATTTCAGATATAGAAGCCGATAGGTTTTTCAAATATAGGTGTCGATAGGTATTTTAGATATGGTTGCCGATAGGCATTTCAAATATAGGTGCTGATAGGCATTTCAGATGTAGTTTCCGATAGGCATTTCAAAAATAGGTGCCGATAGGCATTTCAGATATAGGTGCCGATAGGCATTTCAGATAGAGTTGCCAATTGGCATTTTAAAAATTGGTGCCGAAAGGCATTTCAGATATAGAAGCCGATAGGCATTTCAAATATAGGTGCCGATAGGCATTCCAGATATGGTTGCCGATAGGCATTTCAATTATAGGTGCTGATAGGCATTTCAGATGTAGTTTCCGATAGGCATTTCAAAAATTGGTGCCGATAGGCATTTCAGATATAGGTGCCGATAGGCATTTCAGATATAGTTGCCGATTGGCATTTTAAAAATAGGTGCCGATAGGCATTTCAGATATAGGTGCCTATAGGCATTTCAGATATATCTGTCGATTGGCATTTCAAAAATAGGTGCCGATAGACATTTCAGATATAGGTGCCGATAGGCATATCAGATATAGTTGCCGATAGGCATTTAAAATATAGGTGCCGATAGGCATTTCAAATATAGGTGTCGATAGGCATTTCAGATATAAATGTCGAAAGGCATTTCAGATATAGGTGCCGATAGGCATTTCTGATGTGGTTGCCGATAGGCATTTCAAATATAGGTGCTGATAGGCATTTCAGATGTAGTTTTCGATAGGCATTTCAAAAATAGGTGCCGAATGGCATTTCAGATATAGGTGCCGATAGGCACTTCAGAAATAGTTGCCGATTGGCATTTTAAAAATAGGTGCCGATAGGCATTTCAGATATAGAAGCCGCTAGGCATTTCAAATATAGGTGCTGATAGGCATTCCAGATATGGTTGCCGATAGGCATTTCAAATATAGGTGCTGATAGGCATTTCAGATGTAGTTTCCGATAGGCATTTCAAAAATAGGTGCCGATAGGCATTTCAGATATAGGTGCCGATAGGCATGTCAGATATAGTTGCCGATTGGCATTTTAAAAATAGGTACCGATAGGCATTTCAGATATAGAAGCCGATAGGCATTTCAAATATAGGTGCCGATAGGCACTCCAGATATAGTTGCCGATAGACATTTCAAATATAAGTGCTGATAGGCATTTCAGATGTAGTTTCCGATTGGCATTTCAAAAATAGGTGCCGATAGGAATTTCAGATATAGGTGCCGAAAGGCATTTCAGATATAGTTGCCGATTAGCATTTTGAAAATAAGTGCCGATAGG
Source organism: Venustoraphidia nigricollis (assembly GCA_034508555.1). NCBI lineage: Eukaryota > Metazoa > Arthropoda > Insecta > Raphidioptera > Raphidiidae > Venustoraphidia > Venustoraphidia nigricollis. Next base: position 110,874 of record JAVRKA010000390.1, on the reverse strand, counting down.
CATTTCAGATATAGAAGCCGATAGACATTTCAAATATAGGTGCCGATAGGCATTCCAGATATGGTGGCCGATAGACATTTCAAATATAGGTGCTGATAGGAATTTCAGATGTAGTTTCCGATCGGCATTTCAGATGTAGTTTCCGATAGGCATTTCAAAAATTGGTGCCGACAGGCATTTCAGATATAGGTGCCGATAGGCATTTCAGATATAGTTGCCGATTGGCATTTTAAAAATAGGTGCCGATAGGCATTTCAGATATAGAAGCCGATAGGCATTTCAAATATAGGTGCCGATAGGCATTCCAGATATGGTTGCCGATAGGCATTTCAAATATAGGTGCTGATAGGAATTTCAGGTGTAGTTTCCGATAGGCATTTCAAAAATAGGTATCGATAGGCATTTCAGATATAGGTGCCGATAGGCATTTCAGATATAGTTGCCAATTGGCATTTTCAAAATAGGTGCCGATAGGCATTTCAGATATAGAAGCCGATAGGCATTTCAAATATAGGTGCCGATAGGCATTCCAGATATGGTTGCCGATAGGCATTTCAAATATAGGTGCTGATAGGCATTTTAGATGTAGTTTCCGATAGGCATTTCAAAAATTGATGCCGATAGGCATTTCAGATATAGGTGCCGATAGGCATTTCAGATATAGTTGCCGATTGGCATTTTAAAAACAGGTGCCGATAGGCATTTCAGATATAGAAGCCGATAGGTATTTCAAATATAGGTGCCGATAGGCATTCCAGATATGGTTGCCGATAGGCATTTCAAATATAAGTGCTGATAGGCATTTCAGATGTAGTTTCCGATAGGCATTTCAAAAATAGGTACCGATAGGCATTTCAGATATAAGTGCCGATAGGCATTTCAGATATAGTTGCCGATTGGCATTTTAAAAATAGGTGCCGATAGGCATTTCAGATATAGAAGCCGATAGGTATTTCAAATATAGGTGTCGATAGGCATTTCAGATATGGTTGCCGATAGGCATTTCAAATATAGGTGCTGATAGGCATTTCAGATGTAGTTTTGGATAGGCATTTCAAAAATAGGTGCCGATAGGCATTTCAGATATAGGCGCCTATAGGCATTTCAGATATATCTGCCGATTGGCATTTCAAAAATAGGTGTCGATAGGCATTTCAGATATAGGTGCCGGTAGGCATATCAGATATAGTTGCCAATAGGCATTTAAAATATAGGTGCCGACAGGCATTTAAAATATAGGTGTCGATAGGCATTTCAGATATAAATGTCGAAAGGCATTTCAGATATAGGTGCCGATAGGCATTTCTGATGTGGTTGCCGATAGGCATTTCAAATATATGTGCTGATAGGCATTTCAGATGTAGTTTTCGATAGGCATTTCAAAAATAGGTGCCGATAGGCATTTCAGATAGAGGTGCCGATAGGCGCTTCAGATATAGTTGCCGATTGGCATTTTAAAAATAGGTGCCGATAGGCATTTCAGATATAGAAGCCGATAGGCATTTCAAATATAGGTGCCGATAGGCATTCCAGATATGGTTGCCGATAGGCATTTCAAATATAAGTGCTGATTGGCATTTCAGATGTAGTTTCCGATTGGCATTTCAAAAATAGGTGCCGATAGGAATTTCAGATATAGGTGCCGAAAGGCATTTCAGATATAGTTTCCGATTGGCATTTTGAAAATAAGTGCCGATAGGCATTTCAGATATAGAAGCCGATAGGCATTTTAAATATAGGTGCCGATAGGCATTCCAGATATGGTTGCCGATAGGCATTTCAAATATAGGTGCTGATAGGCATTTCAGATGTAGTTTCCAATAGGCATTTCAGATGTAGTTTCCGATAGGCATTTCAAAAATAGGTATCGATAGGCATTTCAGATATAGGTGCCGATAGGCATTTCAGATATAGTTGCCAATTGGCATTTTCAAAATAGGTGCCTATAGGCATTTCAGATATAGAAGCCGACAGGCATTTCAAATATAGGTGCCGATAGGCATTCCAGATATGGCTGCTGATGGGCATTTCAAATATAGGTGCTGATAGGCATTTTAGATGTAGTTTCCGATAGGCATTTCAAAAATTGATGCCGATAGGCATTTCAGATATAGGTGCAGATAGGCATTTCAGATATAGTTGCCGATTGGCATTTTAAAAACAGGTGCCGATAGGCATTTCAGATATAGAAGCCGATAGGTATTTCAAATATATGTGTCGATAGGCATTTCAGATATGGTTGCCGATAGGCATTTCAAATATAGGAGCAGATAGGCATTTCAGATGTATTTTCCGAAAGGCATTTCAAAAATAGGTGCCGATAGGCATTTCAGATATAGGTGCCGATAGGCATTTCAGATATAGTTGCCGATTGGCATTTTAAAAATAGGTGCCGATAGGCATTTCAGATATAGAAGCCGATAGGCATTTCAAATATAAGTGCTGATAGGCATTTTAGATGTAGTTTCCGATAGGCATTTCAAAAATAGGTACCGATAGGCATTTCAGATATAGGTGCCGATAGGCATTTCAGATATAGTTGCCGATTGGCATTTTAAAAATAGGTGCCGATAGGCATTTCAGATATAGAAGCCGATAGGTATTTCAAATATAGGTGTCGATAGGCATTTCAGATATGGTTGCCGATAGGCATTTCAAATATAAGTGCTGATAGGCATTTCAGATGTAGTTTCGGATAGGCATTTCAAAAATAGGTGCCGATAGGCATTTCAGATATAGGCGCCTATAGGCATTTCAGATATATCTGCCGATTGGCATTTCAAAAATAGGTGCCGATAGGCATTTCAGATATAGGTGCCGATAGGCATATCAGATATAGTTGCCGATAGGCATTTAAAATATAGGTACCGACAGGCATTTCAAATATAGGTGTCGATAGGCATTTCAGATATAAATGTCGAAAAGCATTTCAGATATAGGTGCCGATAGCCATTTCTGATGTGGTTGCCGATAGGCATTTTAAAATATAGGTGCTGATAGGCATTTCAGATGTAGTTTTCGATAGGCATTTCAAAAATAGGTGCCGAATGGCATTTCAGATATAGGTGCCGATAGGCACATCAGATATAGTTGCCGATTGGCATTTTAAAAATAGGTGCCGATAGGCATTTCAGATATAGAAGCCGATAAGCATTTCAAATATAGGTGCTGATAGGCATTCCAGATATGGTTGCCGATAGGCATTTCAAATAAAGGTGCTGATAGGCATTTCAGATGTAGTTTCCGATAGGCATTTCAAAAATAGGTGCCGATAGGCACTTCAGATATAGGTGCCGATAGGCATTTCAGATATAGTTGCCGTTTGGCATTTTAAAAATAGGTGCCGATAGGCATTTCTGATATAGAAGCCGATAGGCATTTCAAATATAGATGCCGATAGGTATTCCAGATATGGTTGCCGATAGGCATTTCAAATATAGGTGCTGATAGGCATTTCAGATGTAGTTTTCGATAGGCATTTCAAAAATAGGTGCCGAATGGCATTTCAGATATAGGTGCCGATAGGCACTTCAGATATAGTTGCCGATTGGCATTTTAAAAATAGGTGCCGATAGGCATTACAGATATAGAAGCCGATAGGCATTTCAAATATAGGTGCTGATAGGCATTTCAGATGTAGTTTCCGATAGGCATTTCAAAAATAGGTGCCGATGGGCATTTCAGATATAGGTGCCGATAGGCATATCAGATATAGTTGCCGATTGGCATTTTAAAAATAGGTGTCGATAGGCATTTCAGATATAGAAGCCAATAGGCATTTCAAATATAGGTGCCGATAGGCATTCCAGATATGGTTGCCGATAGGCATTTCAAATATAGGTGCTGATAGGCATTTCAGATGTAGTTTCCGATAGGCATTTCAAAAATTGGTGCCGATAGGCATTTCAGATATAGTTACCGATTGGCATTTTAAAAATAGGTGCCGATAGGCATTTCAGATATAGAAGCCGATAGGCATTTCAAATATAGGTGCCGATAGGCATTCCAGATATGGTTGCCGATAGGCATTTAAAATATAGGTGCTGATAGGCATTTCAGATGTAGTTTCCGATAGGCATTTCAAAAATTGGTGCCGATAGGCATTTCAGATATAGGTGCCGATAGGCATTTCAGATATAGTTGCCGATTTGCATTTTAAAAATAGGTGCCGATAGGCATTTTAGATACAGAAGCCGATAGGTATTTCAAATATAGGTGTCGATAGGCATTTCAGATATGGTTGCCGATAGGCATTTCAAATATAGGTGCTGATAGGCATTTCAGATGTAGTTTCCGATAGGCATTTCAAAAATAGGTGCCGATAGGCATTTTAGATATAGGTGCCGATAGTCATTTCAGATATAGTTGCCGATTGGCATTTTAAAAATAGGTGCCGATAGATATTTCAGATATACAAGCCGATAGGCATTTCAAATATAGGTGCCGATAGGCATTCCAGATATGGTTGCCGATAGGCATTTCAAATATAGGTGCCGATAGGCATTTCAGATATAGGTGCCGATAGGCATTTCAGATATAGTTGCCAATTGGCATTTTAAAAATAGGTGCCGATAGGCATTTCAGATATGGTTGCCGATAGGCATTTCAAATATAGGTGCTGATAGGCATTTTAGATGTAGTTTCCGATAGGCATTCCAAAAATTGATGCCGATAGGCATTTCAGATATACGTGCCGATAGGCATTTCAGATATAGTTGCCGATTGGCATTTTAAAAACAGGTGCCGATAGGCATTTCAGATATAGAAGCCGATAGATATTTCAATTATAGGTGTCGATAGGCATTTCAGATATGGTTGCCGATAAGCATTTCAAATATAGGAGCAGATAGGCATTTCAGATGTAGTTTCCGAAAGGCATTTCAAAAATAGGTGCCGATAGGCATTTCAGATATAGGTGCCGATAGGCATTTCAGATATAGTTGCCGATTGGCATTTTAAAAATAGGTGCCGCAAGGCATTTCAGATATAGAAGCCGAAAGGCATTTCAAATATAGGTGCCGATAGGCATTCCAGATATGTTTGCCGATAGGCATTTCAAATATAAGTGCTGATAGGCATTTCAGATGTAGTTTCCGATAGGCATTTCAAAAATAGGTACCGATAGGCATTTCAAATATAGGTGCCAATAGGCATTCCAGATATGGTTGCCGATGGGATTTCAAATATAGGTGCTGATAGGCATTTCAGATGTAGTTTCCGATAGGCATTTCAAAAATTGGTGCCGATAGGAATTACAGATATAGGTGCCGATAGGCATTTTAAAAATAGGTGCCGATAGGCATTCCAGATATGGTTGCCGATAGGCATTTCAGATATAAATGTCGAAAGGCATTTCAGATATAGGTGCCGATAGGCATTTCTGATGTGGTTGCCGATAGGCATTTCAAATATAGGTGCTGATAGGCATTTCAGATGTATTTTCGATAGGCATTTCAAAAATAGGTGCCGAATGGCATTTCAGATATAGGTGCCGATAGGCACTTCAGATATAGTTGCCGATTGGCATTTTAAAAATAGGTGCCGATAGGCATTTCAGATATAGAAGCCGATAGGCATTTCAAATATAGGTGCTGATAGGCATTCCAGATATGGTTGCCGATAGGCATTTCAAATATAGGTGCTGATAGGCATTTCAGATGTAGTTTGCGATAGACATTTCAAAAATAGGTGCCGATAGGCATTTCAGATATAGGTGCCGATAGGCATATCAGATATAGTTGCCGATTGGCATTTTAAAAATAGGTGTCGATAGGCATTTCAGATATAGAAGCCGATAGGCATTTCAAATATAGGTGCCGATAGGCATTCCAGATATGGTTGCCGATAGGCATTTCAAATATAGGTGCTGATAGGCATTCCAGATGTAGTTTCCGATAGGCATTTCAAAAATTGGTGCCGATAGGCATTTCAGATATAGTTACCGATTGGCATTTTTAAATTGGTGCCGATAGGCATTTCAGATATAGAAGCCGATAGGTATTTCAAATATAGGTGTCGATAGGCATTTCAGATATGGTTGCCGATAGGCATTTCAAATATAGGTGCTGATAGGCATTTCAGATGTAGTTTCCGATAGGCATTTCAAAAATAGGTGCCGATAGGCATTTTAGATATAGGTGCCGATAGTCATTTCAGATATAGTTGCCGATTGGCATTTTAAAAATAGGTGCCGATAGATATTTCAGATATACAAGCCGATAGGCATTTCAAATATAGGTGCCGATAGGCATTCCAGATATGGTTGCCGATAGGCTTTTCAAATATAGGTGCCGATAGGCATTTTAGATATAGGTGCCGATAGGCATTTCAGATATAGTTGCCAATTGGCATTTTAAAAATAGGTGCCGATAGGCATTTCAGATATGGTTGCCGATAGGCATTTCAAATATAGGTGCTGATAGGCATTTTAGATGTAGTTTCCGATAGGCATTCCAAAAATTGATGCCGATAGGCATTTCAGATATACGTGCCGATTGGCATTTTTAAATTGGTGCCGATAGGCATTTCAGATATAGAAGCCGATAGGCATTTCAAATATAGGTGCTGATAGGCATTCCAGATATGGTTGCCGATAGGCATTTCAAATATAGGTGCTGATAGGCATTTCAGATGTAGTTTCCGATAGGCATTTCAAAAATAGGTGCCGATAGGCATTTCAGATATAGGTGCCGATAGGCATTTCAGATATAGTTGCCGATTGGCATTTTAAAAATAGGTGCCGATAGGCATTTCGGATATAGAAGCCGATAGGTATTTCAAAAATAGGTGCCGATAGGCATTTCAGATATAGGTGCCTTTAGGCATTTCAGATATATCTGCCGATAGGTATTTCAAAAATAGGTGTCGATAGGCATTTCAGATATAAATGTCGAAAGGCATTTCAGATATAGGTGCCGATAGGCATTTCTGATGTGGTTGCCGATAGGCATTTCAAATATAGGTGCTGATAGGCATTTCAGATGTAGTTTTCGATAGGCATTTCAAAAATAGGTGCCGAATGGCATTTCAGATATAGGTGCCGATAGGCACTTCAGATATAGTTGCCGATTGGCATTTTAAAAATAGGTGCCGATAGGCATTTCAGATATAGAAGCCGATAGGCATTTCAAATATAGGTGCTGATAGGCATTCCAGATATGGTTGCCGATAGGCATTTCAAATATAGGTGCTGATAGGCATTTCAGATGTTGTTTCCGATAGGCATTTCAAAAATAGGTGCCGATAGGCATTTCAGATATAGGTGCCGATAGACATTTCAGATATAGTTGCCGATTGGCATTTTAAAAATAGGTGCCGATAGGCATTTCAGATATAGAAGCCGATAGGCATTTCAAATATAGGTGCTGATAGGCATTTCAGATGTAGTTTCCGATAGGCATTTCAAAAATAGGTGCCGATGGGCATTTCAGATATAGGTGCCGATAGGCATATCAGATATAGTTGCCGATTGGCATTTTAAAAATAGGTGTCGATAGGCATTTCAGATATAGAAGCCAATAGGCATTTCAAATATAGGTGCCGATAGGCATTCCAGATATGGTTGCCGATAGGCATTTAAAATATAGGTGCTGATAGGCATTTCAGATGTAGTTTCCGATAGGCATTTCAAAAATTGGTGCCGATAGGCATTTCAGATATAGGTGCCGATAGGCATTTCAGATATAGTTGCCGATTTGCATTTTAAAAATAGGTGCTGATAGGCATTTTAGATATAGAAGCCGATAGGTATTTCAAATATAGGTGTCGATAGGCATTTCAGCAATGGTTGCCGATAGGCATTTCAAATATAGGTGCTGATAGGCATTTCAGATGTAGTTTCCGATAGGCATTTCAAAAATAGGTGCCGATAGGCATTTTAGATATAGGTGCCGATAGTCATTTCAGATATAGTTGCCGATTGGCATTTTAAAAATAGGTGCCGATAGATATTTCAGATATACAAGCCGATAGGCATTTCAAATATAGGTGCCGATAGGCATTCCAGATATGGTTGCCGATAGTCATTTCAAATATAGGTGCCGATAGGCATTTCAGATATAGGTGCCGATAGGCATTTCAGATATAGTTGCCAATTGGCATTTTAAAAATAGGTGCCGATAGGCATTTCAGATATAGGTGCTGATAGGCATTTTAGATGTAGTTTCCGATAGGCATTCCAAAAATTGATGCCGATAGGCATTTCAGATATACGTGCCGATAGGCATTTCAGATATAGTTGCCGATTGGCATTTTAAAAACAGGTGCCGATAGGCATTTCAGATATAGAAGCCGATAGATATTTCAAATATAGGTGTCGATAGGCATTTCAGATATGGTTGCCGATAGGCATTTCAAATATAGGAGCAGATAGGCATTTCAGATGTAGTTTCCGAAAGGCATTTCAAAAATCGGTGCCGATAGGCATTTCAGATATAGGTGCCGATAGGCATTTCAGATATAGTTGCCGATTGGCATTTTAAAAATAGGTGCCGATAGGCATTTCAGATATAGAAGCCGAAAGGCATTTCAAATATAGGTGCCGATAGGCATTCCAGATATGTTTGCCGATAGGCATTTCAAATATAAGTGCTGATAGGCATTTCAGATGTAGTTTCCGATAGGCATTTCAAAAATAGGTACCGATAGGCATTTCAAATATAGGTGCCGATAGGCATTCCAGATATGGTTGCCGATGGGATTTCAAATATAGGTGCTGATAGGCATTTCAGATGTAGTTTCCGATAGGCATTTCAAAAATTGGTGCCGATAGGCATTTCAGATATAGGTGCCGATAGGCATTTCAAATATAGTTGCCGATTGGCATTTTAAAAATAGGTGCCGATAGGCATTTCAGATATAGAAGCCGATAGGTTTTTCAAATATAGGTGTCGATAGGCATTTTAGATATGGTTGCCGATAGGCATTTCAAATATAGGTGCTGATAGGCAATTCAGATGTAGTTTACGATAGGCATTTCAAAAATAGGTGCCGATAGGCATTTCAGATATAGGTGCCGATAGGCATTTCAGATATAGTTGCCGATTGGCATTTTAAAAATAGGTGCCGATAGGCATTTCTGATATAGAAGCCAATAGGTTTTTCATATATAGGTGTCGATAGGCATTTTAGATATGGTTGCCGATAGGCATTTCAAATATAGGTGCTGATAGGCATTTCAGATGTAGTTTCCGATAGGCATTTCAAAAATAGGTGCCGATAGGCATTACAGATATAGGTGCCGATAGGCATTTTTAAAATAGGTGCCGATAGGCATTCCAGATATGGTTGCCGATAGGCATTTCAAATATAAGTGCTGATAGGCATTTCAGATGTAGTTTCCGATAGGTATTTCCGATGTAGTTTCCGATTGGCATTTCAAAAATTGGTGCCGATAGGCATTTCAGATATAGGTGCCGATAGGCATTTCAGATATAGTTGCCGATTGGCATTTTAAAAATAGGTGCCGATAGGCATTTCGGATATAGAAGCCGATAGGTATTTCAAAAATAGGTGCCGATAGGCATTTCAGATATAGGTGCCGATAGGCATATCAGATATAGTTGCCGATAGGCATTTTAAAAATAGGTGCCGATAGGCATTTCAGATATAGAAGCCGATAGGCATTTCAAATATAGGTGCTGATAGGCATTCCAGATATGGTTGCCGATAGGCATTTCAAATATAGGCGCTGATAGGCATTTCAGATGTAGTTTCCGATAGGCATTTCAAAAATAGGTGCCGATAGGCATTTCAGATATAGGTGCCGATAGGCATTTCAGATATAGATGCCGATTGGCATTTTAAAAATAGGTGCCGATAGGCATTTCAGATATAGAAGCCGATAGGCATTTCAAATATAGGTGCTGATAGGCATTTCAGATGTAGTTTCCGATAGGCATTTCAAAAATAGGTGCCGATAGGCATTTCAGATATAGGTGTTGATAGGCATATCAGATATAGTTGCCGATTGGCATTTTAAAAATAGGTGTCGATAGGCATTTCAGATATAGAAGCCAATAGGCATTTCAAATATAGGTGCCGATAGGCATTCCAGATATGGTTGCCGATAGGCATTTCAAATATAGGTGCTGATAGGCATTTCAGATGTAGTTTCCGATAGGCATTTCAAAAATTGGTGCCGATAGGCATTTCAGATATAGTTACCGATTGGCATTTTAAAAATAGGTGCCAATAGGCATTTTAGATATAGAAGCCGATAGGTATTTCAAATATAGGTGTCGATAGGCATTTCAGATATGGTTGCTGATAGGCATTTCAAATATAGGTGCTGATAGGCATTTCAGATGTAGTTTGCGATAGGCATTTCAAAAATAGGTGCCGATAGGCATTTCAGATATAGGTGCCGATAGGCATATCAGATATAGTTGCCGATTGGCATTTTAAAAATAGGTGCCGATAGATATTTCAGATATACAAGCCGATAGGCATTTCAAATATAGGTGCCGATAGGCATTCCAGATATGGTTGCCGATAGGCATTTCAAATATAGGTGCCGATAGGCATTTCAGATATAGGTGCCGATAGGCATTTCAGATATAGTTGCCAATGGGCATTTTAAAAATAGGTGCCGATAGGCATTTCAGATATGGTTGCCGATAGGCATTTCAAATATAGGTGCTGGTAGGCATTTTAAATGTAGTTTCCGATAGGCATTCCAAAAATTGATGCCGATAGGCATTTCAGATATACGTGCCGATAGGCATTTCAGATATAGTTGCCGATTGGCATTTTAAAACAGGTGCCGATAGGCATTTCAGATATAGAAGCCGATAGATATTTCAAATATAAGTGTCGATAGGCATTTCAGATATGGTTGCCGATAGGCATTTCAAATATAGGAGCAGATAGGCATTTCAGATGTAGTTTCCGAAAGGCATTTCAAAAATAGGTGCCGATAGGCATTTCAGATATAGGTGCCGATAGGCATTTCAGATATAGTTGCCGATTGGCATTTTAAAAATAGGTGCCGATAGGCATTTCAGATATAGAAGCCGAAAGGCATTTCAAATATAGGTGCCGATAGGCATTTCAGATATGTTTGCCGATAGGCATTTCAAATATAAGTGCTGATAGGCATTTCAGATGTAGTTTCCGATAGGCATTTCAAAAATAGGTACCGATAGGCATTTCAAATATAGGTGTCGATAGGCATTCCAGATATGGTTGCTGATGGGATTTCAAATATAGGTGCTGATAGGCATTTCAGATGTAGTTTCCGATAGGCATTTCAAAAATTGGTGCCGACAGGCATTTTAGATATAGGTGCCGATAGGCATTTCAAATATAGTTGCCGATTGGCATTTTAAAAATAGGTGCCGATAGGCATTTCAGATATAGAAGCCGATAGGTTTTTCAAATATAGGTGTCGATAGGCATTTTAGATATGGTTGCCGATAGGCATTTCAAATATAGGTGCTGATAGGCATTTCAGATGTAGTTTCCGATAGGCATTTCAAAAATTGGTGCCGATAGGCATTTCAGATATAGGTGCCGATAGGCATTTCAAATATAGTTGCCGATTGGCATTTTAAAAATAGGTGCCGATAGGCATTTCAGATATAGAAGCCGATAGGTTTTTCAAATATAGGTGTCGATAGGCATTTTAGATATGGTTGCCGATAGGCATTTCAAATATAGGTGCTGATAGGCATTTCAGATGTAGTTTCCGATAGGCATTTCAAAAATAGGTGCCGATAGGCATTACAGATATAGGTGCCGGTAGGCATTTTTAAAATAGGTGCCGATAGGCATTCCAGATATGGTTGCCGATAGGCATTTCAAATATAAGTGCTGATAGGCATTTCAGATGTAGTTTCCGATAGGTATTTCAGATGTAGTTTCCGATTGGCATTTCAAAAATTGGTGCCGATAGGCATTTCAGATATAGGTGCCGATAGGCATTTCAGATATAGTTGCCGATTGGCATTTTAAAAATAGGTGCCGATAGGCATTTCGGATATAGAAGCCGATAGGTATTTCAAAAATAGGTGCCGATAGGCATTTTAGATATAGGTGCCTATAGGCATTTCAGATATATCTGCCGATTGGCATTTCGAAAATAGGTGCCGATAGGCATTTCAGATATAGGTGCCGATAGGCATATCAGATATAGTTACCGATAGGCATTTAAAATATAGGTGCCGATAGGCATTTCAAATATAGGTGTCGATAGGCATTTCAGATATAAATGTCGAAAGGCATTTCAGATATAGGTGCCGATAGGCATTTCTGATGTGGTTGCCGATAGGCATTTCAAATATAGGTGCTGATAGGCATTTCAGATGTAGTTTTCGATAGGCATTTCAAATATAGGTGCTGATAGGCAATTCAGATGTAGTTTCCGATAGGCATTTCAAAAATAGGTGCCGATAGGCATTTCAGATATAGGTGCCGATAGGCATTTCAGATATAGTTGCCGATTGGCATTTTAAAAATAGGTGCCGATAGGCATTTCAGATATAGAAGCCGATAGGCATTTCAAATATAGGTGCTGATAGGCATTTCAGATGTAGTTTCCGATAGGCATTTCAAAAATAGGTGTCGATAGGCATTTCAGATATAGGTGCCGATAGGCATATCAGATATAGTTGCCGATTGGCATTTTAAAAATAGGTGTCGATAGGCATTTCAGATATAGAAGCCAATAGGCATTTCAAATATAGGTGCCGATAGGCATTCCAGATATGGTTGCCGATAGGCATTTCAAATATAGGTGCTGATAGGCATTTCAGATGTAGTTTCCGATAGGCATTTCAAAAATTGGTGCCGATAGGCATTTCAGATATATTTTCCGATTGGCATTTTAAAAATAGGTGCCGATAGGCATTTCAGATATAGAAGCCGATAGGCATTTCAAATATAGGTGCCGATAGGCATTCCAGATATGGTTGCCGATAGGCATTTAAAATATAGGTGCTGATAGGCATTTCAGATGTAGTTTCCGATAGGCATTTCAAAAATTGGTGCCGATAGGCATTTCAGATATAGGTGCCGATAGGCATTTCAGATATACTTGCCGATTTGCATTTTAAAAATAGGTGCCGATAGGCATTTTAGATATAGAAGCCGATAGGTATTTCAAATATAGGTGTCGATAGGCATTTCAGATATGGTTGCCGATAGGCATTTCAAATATAGGTGCTGATAGGCATTTCAGATGTAGTTTCCGATAGGCATTTCAAAAATAGGTGCCGATAGGCATTTCAGATATAGGTGCCGATAGGCATATCAGATATAGTTGCCGATTGGCATTTTAAAAATAGGTGTCGATAGCCATTTTAGATATAAAAGCCGATAGGCATTTCAAATATAGGTGCCGATAGGCATTCCAGATATGGTTGCCGATAGGCATTTCAAATATAAGTGCAGATAGGCATTCCAGATGTAGTTTCCGATAGGCATTTCAAAAATTGGTGCCGATAGGCATTTCAGATATAGTTACCGATTGGCATTTTAAAAATAGGTGCCGATAGGCATTTCAGATATAGAAGCCGATAGGCATTTCAAATATAGGTGCTGATAGGCATTTCAGATGTAGTTTCCGATAGGCATTTCAAAAATAGGTGCCGATAGGCATTTTAGATATAGGTGCCGATAGTCATTTCAGATATAGTTGCCGATTGGCATTTTAAAAATAGGTGCCGATAGATATTTCAGATATACAAGCCGATAGGCATTTCAAATATAGGTGCCGATAGGCATTCCAGATATAATTGCCGATAGGCATTTCAAATATAGGTGCCGATAGGCATTTCAGATATAGGTGCCGATAGGCATTTCAGATATAGTTGCCAATTGGCATTTTAAAAATAGGTGCCGATAAGCATTTCAGATATGGTTGCCGATAGGCATTTCAAATATAGGTGCTGATAGGCATTTCAGATGTAGTTTCCGATAGGCATTTCAAAAATTGGTGCCGATAGCAATTTTAGATATAGGTGCCGATAGGCATTTCAGATATAGTTGCCGATTGGCATTTTAAAAATAGGTGTCGATAGGCATTTCAGATATAGGTGCCGATAGGCATTTGAGATATAGTTGCCGATTGGCATTCCAGATATGGTTGCCGATAGGCAATTCAAATATAGGTGCTGATAGGCACTTCAGATGTAGTTTCCGATAGGCATTTCAGATATAGGTGCCGATAGGCATTTCAGATATAGTTGCCGATTGGCATTTTAAAAATAGGTGCCGATAGGCATTTCAGTTATAGAAGCCGATAGGCATTTCAAATATAGGTGCCGATAGGCATTCCAGATATGGTTGCCGATAGGCATTTCAAATATAGGTGCTGATAGGCATTTTAGATGTAGTTTCCGATAGGCATTTCAAAAATTGGTGCCGTTAGGCATTTCAGATATAGGTGCCGATAGGCATTTCAGATATAGTTGCCGATTGGCATTTTAAAACAGGTGCCGATAGGCATTTCAGATATAGAAGCCGATAGATATTTCAAATATAAGTGTCGATAGGCATTTCAGATATGGTTGCCGATAGGCATTTCAAATATAGGAGCAGATAGGCATTTCAGATGTAGTTTCCGAAAGGCATTTCAAAAATAGGTGCCGATAGGCATTTCAGATATAGGTGCCGATAGGCATTTCAGATATAGTTGCCGATTGGCATTTTAAAAATAGGTGCCGATAGGCATTTCAGATATAGAAGCCGAAAGGCATTTCAAATATAGGTGCCGATAGGCATTTCAGATATGTTTGCCGATAGGCATTTCAAATATAAGTGCTGATAGGCATTTCAGATGTAGTTTCCGATAGGCATTTCAAAAATAGGTACCGATAGGCATTTCAAATATAGGTGTCGATAGGCATTCCAGATATGGTTGCTGATGGGATTTCAAATATAGGTGCTGATAGGCATTTCAGATGTAGTTTCCGATAGGCATTTCAAAAATTGGTGCCGATAGGCATTTTAGATATAGGTGCCGATAGGCATTTCAAATATAGTTGCCGATTGGCATTTTAAAAATAGGTGCCGATAGGCATTTCAGATATAGAAGCCGATAGGTTTTTCAAATATAGGTGTCGATAGGCATTTTAGATATGGTTGCCGATAGGCATTTCAAATATAGGTGCTGATAGGCATTTCAGATGTAGTTTCCGATAGGCATTTCAAAAATTGGTGCCGATAGGCATTTCAGATATAGGTGCCGATAGGCATTTCAAATATAGTTGCCGATTGGCATTTTAAAAATAGGTGCCGATAGGCATTTCAGATATAGAAGCCGATAGGTTTTCCAAATATAGGTGTCGATAGGCATTTTAGATATGGTTGCCGATAGGCATTTCAAATATAGGTGCTGATAGGCATTTCAGATGTAGTTTCCGATAGGCATTTCAAAAATAGGTGCCGATAGGCATTACAGATATAGGTGCCGGTAGGCATTTTTAAAATAGGTGCCGATAGGCATTCCAGATATGGTTGCCGATAGGCATTTCAAATATAAGTGCTGATAGGCATTTCAGATGTAGTTTCCGATAGGTATTTCAGATGTAGTTTCCGATTGGCATTTCAAAAATTGGTGCCGATAGGCATTTCAGATATAGGTGCCGATAGGCATTTCAGATATAGTTGCCGATTGGCATTTTAAAAATAGGTGCCGATAGGCATTTCGGATATAGAAGCCGATAGGTATTTCAAAAATAGGTGCCGATAGGCATTTTAGATATAGGTGCCTATAGGCATTTCAGATATATCTGCCGATTGGCATTTCGAAAATAGGTGCCGATAGGCATTTCAGATATAGGTGCCGATAGGCATATCAGATATAGTTACCGATAGGCATTTAAAATATAGGTGCCGATAGGCATTTCAAATATAGGTGTCGATAGGCATTTCAGATATAAATGTCGAAAGGCATTTCAGATATAGGTGCCGATAGGCATTTCTGATGTGGTTGCCGATAGGCATTTCAAATATAGGTGCTGATAGGCATTTCAGATGTAGTTTTCGATAGGCATTTCAAATATAGGTGCTGATAGGCAATTCAGATGTAGTTTCCGATAGGCATTTCAAAAATAGGTGCCGATAGGCATTTCAGATATAGGTGCCGATAGGCATTTCAGATATAGTTGCCGATTGGCATTTTAAAAATAGGTGCCGATAGGCATTTCAGATATAGAAGCCGATAGGCATTTCAAATATAGGTGCTGATAGGCATTTCAGATGTAGTTTCCGATAGGCATTTCAAAAATAGGTGTCGATAGGCATTTCAGATATAGGTGCCGATAGGCATATCAGATATAGTTGCCGATTGGCATTTTAAAAATAGGTGTCGATAGGCATTTCAGATATAGAAGCCAATAGGCATTTCAAATATAGGTGCCGATAGGCATTCCAGATATGGTTGCCGATAGGCATTTCAAATATAGGTGCTGATAGGCATTTCAGATGTAGTTTCCGATAGGCATTTCAAAAATTGGTGCCGATAGGCATTTCAGATATATTTTCCGATTGGCATTTTAAAAATAGGTGCCGATAGGCATTTCAGATATAGAAGCCGATAGGCATTTCAAATATAGGTGCCGATAGGCATTCCAGATATGGTTGCCGATAGGCATTTAAAATATAGGTGCTGATAGGCATTTCAGATGTAGTTTCCGATAGGCATTTCAAAAATTGGTGCCGATAGGCATTTCAGATATAGGTGCCGATAGGCATTTCAGATATACTTGCCGATTTGCATTTTAAAAATAGGTGCCGATAGGCATTTTAGATATAGAAGCCGATAGGTATTTCAAATATAGGTGTCGATAGGCATTTCAGATATGGTTGCCGATAGGCATTTCAAATATAGGTGCTGATAGGCATTTCAGATGTAGTTTCCGATAGGCATTTCAAAAATAGGTGCCGATAGGCATTTCAGATATAGGTGCCGATAGGCATATCAGATATAGTTGCCGATTGGCATTTTAAAAATAGGTGTCGATAGCCATTTTAGATATAAAAGCCGATAGGCATTTCAAATATAGGTGCCGATAGGCATTCCAGATATGGTTGCCGATAGGCATTTCAAATATAAGTGCAGATAGGCATTCCAGATGTAGTTTCCGATAGGCATTTCAAAAATTGGTGCCGATAGGCATTTCAGATATAGTTACCGATTGGCATTTTAAAAATAGGTGCCGATAGGCATTTCAGATATAGAAGCCGATAGGCATTTCAAATATAGGTGCTGATAGGCATTTCAGATGTAGTTTCCGATAGGCATTTCAAAAATAGGTGCCGATAGGCATTTTAGATATAGGTGCCGATAGTCATTTCAGATATAGTTGCCGATTGGCATTTTAAAAATAGGTGCCGATAGATATTTCAGATATACAAGCCGATAGGCATTTCAAATATAGGTGCCGATAGGCATTCCAGATATAATTGCCGATAGGCATTTCAAATATAGGTGCCGATAGGCATTTCAGATATAGGTGCCGATAGGCATTTCAGATATAGTTGCCAATTGGCATTTTAAAAATAGGTGCCGATAAGCATTTCAGATATGGTTGCCGATAGGCATTTCAAATATAGGTGCTGATAGGCATTTCAGATGTAGTTTCCGATAGGCATTTCAAAAATTGGTGCCGATAGCAATTTTAGATATAGGTGCCGATAGGCATTTCAGATATAGTTGCCGATTGGCATTTTAAAAATAGGTGTCGATAGGCATTTCAGATATAGGTGCCGATAGGCATTTGAGATATAGTTGCCGATTGGCATTCCAGATATGGTTGCCGATAGGCAATTCAAATATAGGTGCTGATAGGCACTTCAGATGTAGTTTCCGATAGGCATTTCAGATATAGGTGCCGATAGGCATTTCAGATATAGTTGCCGATTGGCATTTTAAAAATAGGTGCCGATAGGCATTTCAGTTATAGAAGCCGATAGGCATTTCAAATATAGGTGCCGATAGGCATTCCAGATATGGTTGCCGATAGGCATTTCAAATATAGGTGCTGATAGGCATTTTAGATGTAGTTTCCGATAGGCATTTCAAAAATTGGTGCCGTTAGGCATTTCAGATATAGGTGCCGATAGGCATTTCAGATATAGTTGCCGATTGGCATTTTAAAAATAGGTGCCGATAGGCATTTCAGATATAGAAGCCGATAGGCATTTCAAATATAGGTGCCGATAGGCATTCCAGATATGGTTGCCGATAGGCATTTCAAATATAGGTGCTGATGGGCATTTCAGATGTAGTTTCCGATAGGCATTTCAAAAATTGGTGCCGTTAGGCATTTCAGATATAGGTGCCGATAGGCATTTCAGATATAGTTGCCGATTGGCATTTTAAAAATAGGTGTCGATAGGCATTTCAGATATAAATGCCGAAAGGCATTTCAGATATAGGTGCCGATAGGCATTCCAGATATGGTTGCCGATAGGCATTTCAAATATAGGTGCTGATAGGCATTTCAGATGTAGTTTCCGATAGGCATTTCAGATATAGGTGCCGATAGGCATTTCAGATATAGTTGCCGATTGGCATTTTAAAAATAGGTGCCGATAGGCATTTCAGTTATAGAAGCCGATAGGCATTTCAAATATAGGTGCCGATAGGCATTCCAGATATGGTTGCCGATAGGCATTTCAAATATAGGTGCTGATAGGCATTTCAGATGTAGTTTCCGATATGCCTTTAAAAAATTGGTGCCGATAGGCATTTCAGATATAGGTGCCGATAGGCATTTCAGATATAGTTGCCGATTGGCATTTTAAAAATAGGTGCCGATAGGCATTTCAGATATAGAAGCCGATAGGCATTTCAAATATAGCTGCCGATAGGCATTCCAAATATGGTTGCCGATAAGTATTTCAAATATTGGTGCTGATAGGCATTTCAGATGTAGATTCCGATAGGCATTTCAAAAATAGGTGCCGATAGGCATTTTAGATATAGGTGCCGATAGGCATTTCAGATATTGTTGCCGATTGGCATTTTAAAAATAGGTGCCGATAGGCATTTCAGATATAGAAGCCGATAGGCATTTCAAATATAGGTGCCGATAGGCATTCCAGATATGGTTGCCGATAGGCATTTCAAATATAGGTGCTGATAGGCATTTCAGATGTAGTTTCCGATATGCCTTTCAAAAATTGGTGCCGATAGGCATTTCAGATATAGGTGCCGATAGGCATTTCAGATATAGTTGCCGATTGGCATTTTAAAAATAGGTGCCGATAGGCATTTCAGATATAGAAGCCGATAGGTATTTCAAATATAGGTGTCGATAGGCATTTCAGATATGGTTGCCGATAGGCATTTCAAATATTGGTGCTGATAGGCATTTCAGATGTAGTTTCCGATAGGCATTTCAAAAATAGGTGCCGATAGGCATTTCAGATATAGGTGCCGATAGGCATTACAGATATAGTTGCCGATTGGAATTTTAAAAATAGGTGCCGATAGGCATTTCAGTTATAGAAGCCGATAGGCATTTCAAACATAGGTGCCGATAGGCATTCCAGATATGGTTGCCGATAGGCATTTCAAATATTGGTGCTGATAGGCATTTCAGATGTAGTTTCCGATAGGCATTTCAAAAATAGGTGCCGATAGGCATTTCTGATATAGAAGCCGATAGGCATTTCAAATATAGGTGCCGATAAACATTCCAGATATGGTTGCCGATAGGCATTTCTAATATAGGTGCTGATAGTCATTTCAGATGTAGTTTCCGATAGGCATTTCAAAAATTAGTGCCGATAGGCATTTCAGATATAGGTGCCGATAGGCATTTCAGATATAGTTGCCGATTGGCATTTTAAAAATAGGTGCCGATAGGCATTTCAGATATAGAAGCCGATAGGTATTTCAAATATAGGTGTCGATAGGCATTTCAGATATGGTTGCCGATAGGCATTTCAAATATAGGTGCTGATAGGCATTTCAGATGTAGTTTCTGATAGGCATTTCAAAAATAGGTGCCGATAGGCACTTCAGATATAGGTGCCGATAGGGATTTCAGATATATTTACCGATTGGCATTTTAAAAATAGGTGCCGATAGGCATTTCAGATATAGAAGCCGATAGGTATTTCAAATATAGGTGTCGATAGGCATTTCAGATATGGTTGCCGATAGGCATTTCAAATTTAGGTGCTGATAGGCATTTCAGATGTAGTTTCCGATAGGCATTTCAAAAATAGGTGCCGATAGGCATTTCAGATATAGGTGCCGATAGGCATTTAAGATATAGTTGCCGATTAGCATTTTAAAAATAGGTGCCGACAGGCATTTTAGATGTAGTTTCCGATAGGCATTTCAAAAATAGGTGCTGATAGGCATGTCAGATATAGGTGCCGATAGGCATATCAGATATAGTTGCCGATAGGCATTTAAAATATAGGTGCCGATAGGCATTTCAAATATAGGTGTCGATAGGCATTTCAGATATAAATGGCGAAAGGCATTTCAGATATAGGTGCCGATAGGCATTTCTGATGTGGTTGCCGATAGGCATTTCAAATATAGGTGCTGATAGGCATTTCAGATGTAGTTTTCGATAGGCATTTCAAAAATAGGTGCCGATAGGCATTTCAGATATAGGTGCCAATAGGCACTTCAGATATAGTTGCCGATTGGCATTTTAAAAATAGGTGCCGATAGGCATTTCAGATATAGAAGCCGATAGGCATTTCAAATATAGGTGCTGATAGGCATTTCATATGTAGTTTCCTAAAGGCATTTCAAAAATTGGTGCCGATAGGCATTTCAGATATAGGTGCCGATAGGCATTTCAGATATAGTTGCCGATTGGCATTTTAAAAATAGGTGCCGATAGGCGTTTCAGATATAGAAGCCGATAGGTATTTCAAATATAGGTGTCGATAGGCATTTCAGATATGGTTGCCGATAGGCATTTCAAATATTGGTGCTGATAGGCATTTCAGATGTAGTTTCCGATAGGCATTTCAACAATAGGTCCTGATAGGCATTTCAGATATAGGTGATGATAGGCATTACAGATATAGTTGCCGATTGGCATTTTAAAAAAAGGTGCCGATAGGCATTTCAGATATAGAAGCCGATAGGCATTTCAAATATAGGTGCCGATAGGCATTGCAGATATGGTTGCCGATAGGCATTTCAAATATAGGTGCTGATAGGCATTTCAGATATAGGTGCCGATAGGCACTTCAGATATAGTTGCCGATTGGCATTTTAAAAATAGGTGCCGATAAGCATTTCAGATATAGAAGCCGATAGGCATTTCAAATATAGGTGCCGATAGGCATTCCAGATATGGTTGCCGATAGGCATTTCAAATAAAGGTGCTGATAGGCATTTCAGATGTAGTTTCCGATAGGCATTTCAAAAATAGGTGCCAATAGGCATTTCAGATATAGGTGCCGATATGCATTTCAGATATAGTTGCCGATTGGCATTTTAAAAATAGGTGCCGATAGGCATTTCAGATATAGAAGCCGATAGGCATTTCAAATATAGGTGCCGATAAGCATTCCAGATATGGTTGCCGATAGGCATTTCAAATATTGGTGCTGATAGGCATTTTAGATGTAGTTTCCGATAGGCATTTCAAAAATAGGTGCCGATAGGCATTTCAGATATAGGTGCCGATAGGCATTACAGATATAGTTGCCGATTGGCATTTTAAAAATAGGTGCCATTAGGCATTTCAGATATAGAAGCCGATAGGCATTTCAAATATAGGTGCCGATAGGCATTCCAGATATGGTTGCCGATAGGCATTTCAAATATAGGCGCTGATAGGCATTTGAGATGTAGTTTCCGATAGGCATTTCAAAAATAGGTGCCGATAGGCATTTCAGATATAGGTGCCGATAGGCATTTCAAATATAGTTGCCGATTGGCATTTTAAAAATAAGTGCCGATAGGCATTTCAGATATAGAAGCCGATAGGCATTTCAAATATAGCTGCCGATAGGCATTCCAGATATGTTTGCCGATAGGCATTTCAAATATAGGTCCTGATAGGCATTTCAGATGTAGTTTCCGATAGGCATTTCAAAAATAGGTGCCGATAGGCATTTCAGATATAGGTGCCGATAGGCATTTCAGATATAGTTGCCGATTGGCATTTAAAAAATAGGTGCCGATAGGCATTTCAGATATAGAAGCCGATAGGCATTTCAAACATAGGTGCTGATAGTCATTTCAGATGTAGTTTCCGATAGGCATTTCAAAAATTGGTGCCGAGAGGCATTTCAGATATAGGTGCCGATAGGCATTTCAGATATAGTTGCCGATAGGCATTTTAAAAATAGGTGCCGATAGGCATTTCAGATATAGAAGCCGATAGGTATTTCAAATATAGGTGTCGATAGGCATTTCAGATATGGTTGCCGATAGGCATTTCAAATATAGGTGCTGATAGGCATTTCAGATGTAGTTTCCGATACGCATTTCAAAAATAGGTGCCGATAGGCATTTAAGATATAGGTGCCGATAGGCATTTCAGATATATTTACCGATTGGCATTTTAAAAATAGGTGCCGATAGGCATTTCAGATATAGAAGCCGATAGGTATTTCAAATATAGGTGTCGATAGGCATTTCAGATATGGTTGCCGATAGGCATTTCAAATATAGGTGCTGATAGGCATTTCAGATGTAGTTTCCGATAGGCATTTCAAAAATAGGTGCCGATAGGCATTTCAGATATAGGTGCCAATAGGCATTTCAGATATAGTTGCCGATTGACATTTTAAAAATAGGTGCCGATAGGCATTTTAGATGTAGTTTCCGATAGGCATTTCAAAAATAGGTGCCGATAGGCATTTCAGATATAGGTGCCGATAGGCATATCAGATATAGTTGCCGATAGACATTTAAAATATAGGTGCCGATAGGCATTTCAAATATAGGTGTCGATAGGCATTTCAGATATAAATGCCGAAAGGCATTTCAGATATAGGTGCCGATAGGCATTTCTGATGTGGTTGCCGATAGGCATTTCAAATATAGGTGCTGATAGGCATTTCAGATGTAGTTTTCGATAGGCATTTCAAAAATAGGTGCCGATAGGTATTTCAGATATAGGTGCCAATAGGCACTTCAGATATAGTTGCCGATTGGCATTTTAAAAATAGGTGCCGATAGGCATTTCAGATATAGGAGCCGATAGGCATTTCAAATATAGGTGCTGATAGGCATTTCAGATGTAGTTTCCGATAGGCATTTCAAAAATAGGTGCCGATAGGCATTTCAGATATAGGTGCCCATAGGCACTTCAGATATAGTTGCCGATTGGCATTTTAAAAATAGGTGCCGATAGGCATTTCAGATATAGAAGCCGATAGGCATTTCAAATATAGGTGCCGATAGGCATTCCAGATATGGTTGCCGATAGGCATTTCAAATATAGGTGCTGATAGGCATTTCAGATGTAGTTTCCGATAGGCATTTCAAAAATAGGTGCCGATAGGCATTTCAGATATAGGTGCCGATAGGCATTTCAGATATAGTTGCCGATTGGCATTTTAAAAATAGGTGCCGATAGGCATTTCAGATATAGAAGCCGATAGGCATTTCAAATATAGGTGCCGATAAGAATTCAAGATATGGTTGCCGATAGGCATTTCAAATATAGGTGCTGATAGTCATTTCAGATGTAGTTTCCGATAGGCATTTCAAAAATTGGTGCCGATAGGCATTTCAGATATAGGTGCCGATAGGCATTTCAGATATAGTTGCCGATTGGCATTTTAAAAATAGGTGCCGATAGGCATTTCAGATATAGAAGCTATAGGTATTTAAAATATAGGTGTCGATAGGCATTTTAGATATGGTTGCCGATAGGCATTTCAAATATAGGTGCTGATAGGCATTTCAGATGTAGTTTCCGTTAGGCATAACAAAAATAGGTGCCGATAGGCATTTCAGATATAGGTGCCGATAGGCATTTCAGATATAGTTGCCGATTGGCATTTTAAAAATAGGTGTCGATAGGCATTTTAGATATAGAAGCCGATAGGCATTTCAAATATATGTGCCGATAGGCATTCCAGATATGGTTGCCGATAGGCATTTCAAATATAGGTGCTGATAGGCATTCCAGATGTAGTTTCTGATAGGCATTTCAAAAATTGGTGATGATAGGCATTTCAGATATAGGTGCCGATAGGCATTTCAGATATATTTACCGATTGGCAATTTAAAAATAGGTGCCGATAGGCATTTCAGATATAGAAGCCGATAGGTATTTCAAATAAAGGTGTTGATAGGCATTTCAGATATGGTTGCCTATAGGCATTTCAAATATAGGTGCTGATAGGAATTTCAGATGTAGTTTCCGATAGGCATTTCATAATAGGTGCCAATAGGCATTTCAGATATAGGTGCCGATAGGCATTTCAGATATAGTTGCCGATTGGCATTTTAAAAATAGGTGCCGATATGCATTTTAGATGTAGTTTCCGATAGGCATTTCAAAAATAGGTGCCGATAGGCATTTCAGATATAGGTGCCAATAGGCATATCAGATATAGTTGTCGATAGGCAGTTAAAATATATTTGCCGATAGGCATTTCAAATATAGGTGTCGATAGGCATTTCAGATATATATGCCGAAAGGCATTTCAGATATAGTTGCCGATAGGCATTTCTGATGTGGTTGCCGATAGGCATTTCAAATAGAGGTGCTGATAGGCATTTCAGATGTAGTTTTCGATAGGCATTTCAAAAATAGGTGCCGATAGGCATTTCAGATATAGGTGCCTATAGGCATTTCAGATATAGTTGCCGATTGGTATTTTAAAAATAGGTGCCGATATGCATTTTAGATGTAGTTTCCGATAGGCATTTCAAAAATAGGTGCTGATAGGCATTTCAGATATAGTTGCCGATTGGCATTTTAAAAATAGGTGCCGATAGGCATTTCAGATATAGAAGCCGATAGGCATTTCAGATATAGGAGCCGATAGGCATTTCAAATATAGGTGCTGATAGGCATTTCAGATGTAGTTTCCGATAGGCATTTCAAAAATAGGTGCCGATAGGCAATTCAGATATAGGTGCCGATAGGCACTTCAGATATAGTTGCCGATTGGCATTTTAAAAATAGGTGCCGATAGGCATTTCAGATATAGAAGCCGATAGGCATTTCAAATATAGGTGCCGATAGGCATTCCAGATATGGTTGCCGATAGGCATTTCAAATATAGGTGCTGATAGGCATTTCAGATGTAGTTTCCGATAGGCATTTCAAAAATAGGTGCCGATAGGCATTTCAGATATAGGTGCCGATAGGCATTTCAGATATAGTTGCCGATTGGCATTTTAAAAATAGGTGCCGATAGGCATTTCAGATATAGAAGCCGATAGGCATTTCAAATATAGGTGCCGATAAGAATTTAAGATATGGTTGCCGATAGGCATTTCAAATATAGGTGCTGATAGTCATTTCAGATGTAGTTTCCGATAGGCATTTCAAAAATCGGTGCCGATAGGCATTTCAGATATAGGTGCCGATAGGCATTTCAGATATAGTTGCCGATTGGCATTTTAAAAATAGGTGCCGATAGGCATTTCAGATATAGAAGCTATAGGTATTTAAAATATAGGTGTCGATAGGCATTTTAGATATGGTTGCCGATAGGCATTTCAAATTTAGGTGCTGATAAGCATTTCAGAAGTAGTTTCCGATAGGCATTACAAAAATAGGTGCTGATAGGCATTTCAGATATAGGTGCCGATAGGCATTTCAGATATAGTTGCCGATTGGCATTTTAAAAATAGGTGTCGATAGGCATTTTAGATATAGAAGCCGATAGGCATTTCAAATATATGTGCCGATAGGCATTCCAGATATGGTTGCCGATAGGCATTTCAAATATAGGTGCTGATAGGCATTCCAGATGTAGTTTCTGATAGGCATTTCAAAAATTGGTGCCGATAGGCATTTCAGATATAGGTGCCGATAGGCATTTCAGATATATTTACCGATTGGCAATTTAAAAATAGGTGCCGATAGGCATTTCAGATATAGAAGCCGATAGGTATTTCAAATATAGGTGTTGATAGGCATTTCAGATATGGTCGCCGATAGGCATTTCAAATATAGGTGCTGATAGGAATTTCAGATGTAGTTTCCGATAGGCATTTCATAATAGGTGCCAATAGGCATTTCAGATATAGGTGCCGATAGGCATTTCAGATATAGTTGCCGATTGGCATTTTAAAAATAGGTGCCGATATGCATTTTAGATGTAGTTTCCGATAGGCATTTCAAAAATAGGTACCGATAGGCATTTCAGATATAGGTGCCGATAGGCATATCAGATATAGTTGTCGATAGGCATTTAAAATATAGGTGCCGATAGGCATTTCAAATATAGGTGTCGATAGGCATTTCAGATATAAATGCCGAAAGGCATTTCAGATATAGATGCCGATAGGCATTTCTGATGTGGTTGCCGATAGGCATTTCAAATATAGGTGCTGATAGGCATTTCAGATGTAGTTTTCGATAGGCATTTCAAAAATAGGTGCCGATAGGCATTTCAGATATGGGTGCCGATAGGCAAATCCGATATAGTTGCCGATTGGCATTTTAAAAATAGGTGCCGATAGGCATTTCAGATACAGAAGCCGATAGGCATTTCAAATATAGGTGCCGATAGGCATTCCAGATATGGTTGCCGATAGGCATTTCAAATATAGGTGCTGATAGGCATTTCAGATGTAGTTTCCGATAGGCATTTAAAAAATAGGTGCCAATAGGCATTTCAGACATAGGTGCCGATAGGCATTTCAGATATAGTTGCCGATTGTCATTTTAAAAATAGGTGCCGATAGGCATTTCAGATATAGAAGCCGATAGGTATTTTAAATATAGGTGTCGATAGGCATTTCAGATATGATTGCCGATAGGCATTTCAAATATTGTTGCTGATAGAAATTTCAGATGTAGTTTCCGATAGGCATTTCAAAAATAGGTGCCGATAGGCATTTCAGATATAGGTGATGATAGGCATTACAGATATAGTTGCCTATTGGCATTTTAAAAAAAGGTGCCGATAGGCATTTCAGATATAGAAGCCGATAGGCATTGCAAATATAGGAGCCGATAGGCATTCCAGATATGGTTGCCGATAGGCATTTTAAATATAGGTGCTGATAGGCATTTCAGATGTAGTTTCCGATAGGCATTTCAAAAATAGGTGCCGATAGGCATTTAGGATATAGGTGCCGATAGGCATTTCAGATATAGTTGCCGATTGGCATTTTAAAAATAGGTGCCGATAGGCATTTCAGATATAGAAGCCGATAGGCATTTCAAATATAGGTGCCGATAAGAATTCAAGATATGGTTGCCGATAGGCATTTCAAATATAGGTGCTGATAGTCATTTCAGATGTAGTTTCCGATAGGCATTTCAAAAATTGGTGCCGATAGGCATTTCAGATATAGGTGCCGATAGGCATTTCAGATATAGTTGCCGATTGGCATTTTAAAAATAGGTGCCGATAGGCATTTCAGATATAGAAGCTATAGGTATTTAAAATATAGGTGTCGATAGGCATTTTAGATATGGTTGCCGATAGGCATTTCAAATATAGGTGCTGATAGGCATTTCAGATGTAGTTTCCGATAGGCATTACAAAAATAGGTGCCGATAGGCATTTCAGATAAAGGTGCCGATAGGCATTTCAGATATAGTTGCCGATTGGCATTTTAAAAATAGGTGTCGATAGGCATTTTAGATATAGAAGCCGATAGGCATTTCAAATATATGTGCCGATAGGCATTCCAGATATGGTTGCCGATAGGCATTTCAAATATAGGTGCTGATAGGCATTCCAGATGTAGTTTCTGATAGGCATTTCAAAAATTGGTGATGATAGGCATTTCAGATATAGGTGCCGATAGGCATTTCAGATATATTTACCGATTGGCAATTTAAAAATAGGTGCCGATAGGCATTTCAGATATAGAAGCCGATAGGTATTTCAAATAAAGGTGTTGATAGGCATTTCAGATATGGTTGCCTATAGGCATTTCAAATATAGGTGCTGATAGGAATTTCAGATGTAGTTTCCGATAGGCATTTCATAATAGGTGCCAATAGGCATTTCAGATATAGGTGCCGATAGGCATTTCAGATATAGTTGCCGATTGGCATTTTAAAAATAGGTGCCGATATGCATTTTAGATGTAGTTTCCGATAGGCATTTCAAAAATAGGTGCCGATAGGCATTTCAGATATAGGTGCCAATAGGCATATCAGATATAGTTGTCGATAGGCAGTTAAAATATATTTGCCGATAGGCATTTCAAATATAGGTGTCGATAGGCATTTCAGATATATATGCCGAAAGGCATTTCAGATATAGTTGCCGATAGGCATTTCTGATGTGGTTGCCGATAGGCATTTCAAATAGAGGTGCTGATAGGCATTTCAGATGTAGTTTTCGATAGGCATTTCAAAAATAGGTGCCGATAGGCATTTCAGATATAGGTGCCGATAGGCAAATCCGATATAGTTGCCGATTGGCATTTTAAAAATAGGTGCCGATAGGCATTTCAGATATAGAAGCCGATAGGCATTTCAAATATAGGTGCCGATAGGCATTCCAGATATGGTTGCCGATAGGCATTTCAAATATAGGTGCTGATAGGCATTTCAGATGTAGTTTCCGATAGGCATTTCAAAAATAGGTGCCAATAGGCATTTCAGACATAGGTGCCGATAGGCATTTCAGATATAGTTGCCGATTGTCATTTTAAAAATAGGTGCCGATAGGCATTTCAGATATAGAAGCCGATAGGTATTTCAAATATAGGTGTCGATAGGCATTTCAGATATGATTGCCGATAGGCATTTCAAATATTGGTGCTGATAGAAATTTCAGATGTAGTTTCCGATAGGCATTTCAAAAATAGGTGCCGATAGGCATTTCAGATATAAGTGATGATAGGCATTACAGATATAGTTGCCGATTGGCATTTTAAAAATAGGTGCCGATAGGCATTTCAGATATAGAAGCCGATAGGCATTTCAAATATAGCTGCCGATAGGCATTCCAGATATGTTTGCCGATAGGCATTTCAAATATAGGTGCTGATAGGCATTTTAGATGTAGTTTCCGATAGGCATTTCAAAAATAGGTGCCGATAGGCATTTCAGATATAGGTGCCGATAGGCATTTCAGATATAGTTGCCGATTGGCATTTTAAAAATAGGTGCCGATAGGCATTTCAGATATAGAAGCCGATAGGCATTTCAAATATAGGCGCCGATAAGAATTCCAGATATGGTTGCCAATAGGCATTTCAAATATAGGTGCTGATAGTCATTTCAGATGTAGTTTCCGATAGGCATTTCAAAAATTGGTGCCGATAGGCATTTCAGATATAGGTGCCGATAGGCATTTCAGATATAGTTGCCGATTGGCATTTTAAAAATAGGTGCCGATAGGCATTTCAGATATAGAAGCCGATAGGTATTTCAAATATAGGTGCCGATAGGCATTTCAGATATAGAAGCCGATAGGTATTTCAAATATAGGTGTCGATAGGCATTTCAGATATGGTTGCCGATAGGCATTTCAAATATAGGTGCCGATAGGCATTCCAGATATGTTTGCCGATAGGCATTTCAAATATAGGTGCTGATAGGCATTTTAGATGTAGTTTCCGATAGGCATTTCAAAAATAGGTGCCGATAGGCATTTCAGATATAGGTGCCGATAGGCATTTCAGATATAGTTGCCGATTGGCATTTTAAAAATAGGTGCCGATAGGCATTTCAGATATAGAAGCCGATAGGCATTTCAAATATAGGCGCCGATAAGAATTCCAGATATGGTTGCCAATAGGCATTTCAAATATAGGTGCTGATAGTCATTTCAGATGTAGTTTCCGATAGGCATTTCAAAAATTGGTGCCGATAGGCATTTCAGATATAGGTGCCGATAGGCATTTCAGATATAGTTGCCGATTGGCATTTTAAAAATAGGTGCCGATAGGCATTTCAGATATAGAAGCCGATAGGTATTTCAAATATAGGTGTCGATAGGCATTTCAGATATGGTTGCCGATAGGCATTTCAAATATAGGTGCTGATAGGCATTTCAGATGTAGTTTCCGATAGGCATTTCAAAAATAGGTGCCGATAGGCATTTCAGATATAGGTGCCGATAGGCATTTCAGATATAGAAGCCGATAGGCATTTCAAATATAGGCGCCGATAAGAATTCCAGATATGGTTGCCGATAGGCATTTCAAATATAGGTGCTGATAGTCATTTCAGATGTAGTTTCCGATAGGCATTTCAAAAATTGGTGCCGATAGGCATTTCAGATATAGGTGCCGATAGGCATTTCAGATAGTTGCCGATTGGCATTTTAAAAATAGGTGCCGATAGGCATTTCAGATATAGAAGCCGATAGGTATTTCAAATATAGGTGTCGATAGGCATTTCAGATATGGTTGCCGATAGGCATTTCAAATATAGGTGCTGATAGGCATTTCAGATGTAGTTTCCGATAGGCATTTCAAAAATAGGTGCCGATAGGCACTTCAGATATAGGTGCCGATAGGGATTTCAGATATATTTACCGATTGGCATTTTAAAAATAGGTGCCGATAGGCATTTCAGATATAGAAGCCGATAGGTATTTCAAATATAGGTGTCGATAGGCATTTCAGATATGGTTGCCGATAGGCATTTCAAATATAGGTGCTGATAGGCATTTCAGATGTAGTTTCCGATAGGCATTTCAAAAATAGGTGCCGATAGGCATTTCAGATATAGGTGCCGATAGGCATTTGAAATATAGTTGCCGATTGGCATTTTAAAAATAGGTGCCGACAGGCATTTTAGATGTAGTTTCCGATAGGCATTTCAAAAATAGGTGCCGATAGGCATTTCAAATATAGGTGTCGATAGGCATTTCAGATATAAATGGCGAAAGGCATTTCAGATATAGGTTCCGATAGGCATTTCTGATGTGGTTGCCGATAGGCATTTCAAATATAGGTGCTGATAGGCATCTCAGATGTAGTTTTCGATAGGCATTTCAAAAATAGGTGCCGATAGGCATTTCAGATATAGGTGCCAATAGGCACTTCAGATATAGTTGCCGATTTTTTTTTAAAATAGGTGCTGATAGGCATTTTAGATATAGAAGCCGATAGGCATTTCAAATATAGGTGCTGATAGGCATTTCAGATGTAGTTTCCGTTAGGCATAACAAAAATTGGTGCCGATAGGCATTTCAGATATAGGTGCCGATAGGCATTTCAGATATAGTTGCCGATTGGCATTTTAAAAATAGGTGCCGATAGGCGTTTCAGATATAGAAGCCGATAGGTATTTCAAATATAGGTGTCGATAGGCATTTCAGATATGGTTGCCGATAGGCATTTCAAATATTGGTGCTGATAGGCATTTCAGATGTAGTTTCCGATAGGCATTTCAAAAATAGGTGCCGATAGGCATTTCAGATATAGGTGATGATAGGCATTACAGATTTAGTTGCCGATTGGCATTTTAAAAAAAGGTGCCGATAGGCATTTCAGATATAGAAGCCGATAGGCATTTCAAATATAGGTGCCGATAGGCATTCCAGATATGGTTGCCGATAGGCATTTCAAATATAGGTGCTGATAGGCATTTCAGATATAGGTGCCGATAGGCACTTCAAATATAGTTGCCGATTGGCATTTTAAAAATAGGTGCCGATAAGCATTTCAGATATAGAAGCCGATAGGCATTTCAAATATAGGTGCCGATAGGCATTTCAGATATGGTTGCCGATAGGCATTTCAAATAAAGGTGCTGATAGGCATTTCAGATGTAGTTTCCGATAGGCATTTCAAAAATAGGTGCCAATAGGCATTTCAGATATAGGTGCCGATATGCATTTCAGATATAGTTGCCGATTGGCATTTTAAAAATAGGTGCCGATAGGCATTTCAGATATAGAAGCCGATAGCCATTTCAAATATAGGTGCCGATAAGCATTCCAGATATGGTTGCCGATAGGCATTTCAAATATTGGTGCTGATAGGCATTTTAGATGTAGTTTCCGATAGGCATTTCAAAAGTAGGTGCCGATAGGCATTTCAGATATAGGTGCCGATAGGCATTACAGATATAGTTGCCGATTGGCATTTTAAAAATATGCCGATAGGCATTTCAGATATAGAAGCCGATAGGCATTTCAAATATAGCTGCCGATAGGCATTCCAGATATGTTTGGCGATAGGCATTTCAAATATAGGTGCTGATAGGCATTTCAGATGTAGTTTCCGATAGGCATTTCAAAAATAGGTGCCGATAGGCATTTCAGATATAGGTGCCGATAGGCATTTCAGATATAGTTGCCGATTGGCATTTAAAAAATAGGTGCCGATAGGCATTTCAGATATAGAAGCCGATAGGCATTTCAAATATAGGTGCCGATAAGAATTCCAGATATGGTTGCCGAGAGGCATTTCAAATATAGGTGCTGATAGTCATTTCAGATGTAGTTTCCGATAGGCATTTCAAAAATTGGTGCCGATAGGCATTTCAGATATAGGTGCCGATAGGCATTTCAGATATAGTTGCCGATAGGCATTTTAAAAATAGGTGCCGATAGGCATTTCAGATATAGAAGCCGATAGGTATTTCAAATATAGGTGTCGATAGGCATTTCAGATATGGTTGCCGATAGGCATTTCAAATATAGGTGCTGAAAGGCATTTCAGATGTAGTTTCCGATACGCATTTTAAAAATAGGTGCCGATAGGCATTTCAGATATAGAAGCCGATAGGTATTTCAAATATAGGTGTCGATAGGCATTTCAGATATGGTTGCCGATAGGCATATCAAATATAGGTGCTGATAGGCATTTCAGATGTGGTTTCCGATAGGCATTTAAAAAATAGGTGCCGATAGGCATTTCAGATATAGTTGCCGATAGGCATTTCAGATATAGTTGCCGATTGGCATTTTAAAAATAGGTGTCGATAGGCATTTCAGATATAGAAGCCAATAGGCATTTCAAATATAGGTGCCGATAGGCATTCCAGATATGGTTGCCGATAGGCATTTCAAATACAGGTGCTGATAGGCATATTAGATGTAGTTTCCGATAGGCATTTCAGATATAGAAGCCGATAGGTATTTCAAATATAGGTGTCGATAGGCATTTCAGATATGGTTGCCGATAGGCATTTCAAATATAGGTGCTGATAGGCATTTCAGATGTAGTTTCCGACAGGCATTTCAAAAATAGGTGCCGATAGGCATTTCAAATATAGGTGCTGATAGGCTTTTCAGATGTAGTTTCCGATAGGCATTTCAAAAATAGGTGCCGATAGGCATTTCAGATATTGGTGCCGATAGGCATTTCAAATATAGGTGCTGATAGGCATTCCAGATGTAGTTTCCGATAGGCAATTCAAAAATTGGTGCCGATAGGCATTTCAGATATAGGTGCCGATAGGCATTTCAGATATACTTACCGATTGGCATTTTAAAAATAGGTGCCAATAGGCATTTCAGATAAAGAAGCCGATAGGTATTTCAAATATAGGTGTCGATAGGCATTTCAGATATGGTTGCCGATAGGCATTTCAAATATAGGTACTGATAGGCATTTCAGATGTAGTTTCCGATAGGCATTTCAAAAATAGGTGCCGATAGGCATTTCAGATATAGGTGTCGATAGGCATTTCAGATATAGTTGCCGATTGGCATTTTAAAAATAGGTGCCAATAGGCATTTCAGATATAGAAGCCGATAGGCATTTCAAATATAGGTGCCGATAGGCATTCCAGATATGGTTGCCGATAGGCATTTCAAATATATGTGCTGAGAGGCATTTCAGAGGTAATTTCCGATAGGCATTTCAAAAATTGGTGCCGATTGGCATTTTAAAAATAGGTGCCGATAGGCATTTCAGATATATAAAAGCCGATAGGTATTTCAAATATATGTGTCGATAGGCATTTCAGATATGGTTGCCGATAGGCATTTCAAATATTGGTGCTGATAGGCATTTCAGATGTGGTTTCCGATAGGCATTTCAAAAATAGGTGCCGATAGGCATTTCAGATATAGGTGCCGATAGTAATTACAGATATAGTTGCCGATTGGCATTTTAAAAATAGGTGCCGATAGGCATTTCAGATATAGAAGCCGATAGTCAAAAAAATTTAGGTGCCGATAGGCATTCCAGATATGGTTGCCGATAGGCATTTCAAATATAGATGCTGATAGGCATTTCAGATGTAGTTTCCGATAGGCATTTCAAAAATAGGTGCCGATAGGCATTTCAGAGATAGGTGCCGATAGGCATTTCAGATATAGTTGCCGATTGGCATTTTAAAAATAGGTGCCGATAATCATTTCAGATATAGAAGCCTATAGGCATTTCAAATATAGGTGCCGATCAGCATTCCAGATATGGTTGCCGATAGGCATTTCAAATATAGGTGTTGATAGGCATTTCAGATGTAGTTTCCGATAGGCATTTCAAAAATTGGTGCCGATAGGCATTTCAGATATAGGTGCCGATAGGCATTTCAGATATAGATGCCGATTGGCATTTTAAAAATAGGTGTCGATAGGCATTTCAGATATAGAAGCCAATAGGCATTTCAAATATAGGTGCCGATAGGCATTCCAGATATGGTGTCAGATAGGCATTTCAAATATAGGTGCTGATAGGCATTCCAGATGTAGTTTCCGATAGGCATTTCAAAAATTGGTGCCGATAGGCTTTTCAGATATAGGTGCCGATAGGCATTTTAGATATAGTTACCGATTGGCATTTTAAAAATAGGTGCCGATAGGCATTTCAGATATAGAAGCCGATAGGTATTTCAAATATAGGTGTCGATAGGCATTTCAGATATAGGCGCCGATAGGCATTTTAGATATAGTTGCCGATTGGCATTTTAAAAATAGGTGCCGATAGGCATTTCAGATATAGAAGCCGATAGGCATTTCAAATATAGGTGCCGATAGGCATTCCAGATATGGTTGCCGATAGGCATTTCAAATATAGGTGCTGATAGGCATTTCAGATGTAGTTTCCGATAGGCATTTCAAAAATAGGTTCCGATAGGCATTTCAGATATAGGTGCCGATAGGCATTTCAGATAAAGTTGCCGATTGGCATTTTAAAAATAGGTGCCGATAGGCATTTCAGATATAGAAGCCGATAGGTATTTCAAATATAGGTGTCGATTGGCATTTCAGATATGGTTGCCGATAGGCACTTCAAATATAGGTGCTGATAGGCATTTCAGATGTAGTTTCCGATAGGCATTTCAAAAATAGGTGCCGATAGGCATTTCAGATATATGTGCTGATAGGCATTTCAGATATAGTTGCCGATTGGCATTTTAAAAATAGGTGTCGATAGGCATTTTAAAAATAGGTGTCGATAGGCATTTCAGATATAGAAGCCAATAGGCATTTCAAATATAGGTTCCGATTGGCATTTCAGATATAGGTGCCGATAGGCATTTCAGATATAGTTGCCGATTGGCATTTTAAAAATAGGTGCCGATAGGCATTTTAGATATAGAAGCCGATAGGCATTTCAAATATGGGTGCCGATAGGCATTCCAGATATGGTTGCCGATAGGCATTTCAAATATAAGTGCTGATAGGCATTTCAGATGTAGTTTCCGATAGGCATTTCAAAAATTATTGCCGATAGGCATTTCAGATATAGGTGCCGATAGGCATTTCAGATATAGTTGCCGATTGGCATTTTAAAAATAGGTGTCGATAGGCATTTCAGATATAAATGCCGAAAGTCATTTCAGATATAGGTGCCGATAGGCATTCCAGATATGGTTGCCGATAGGCATTTCAAATATAGGTGCTGATAGGCATTTCAGATGTAGTTTCCGATAGGCATTTCAATAATTGGTGCCGATAGGCATTTCAGATATAGGTGCCGATAGGCATTTCAGATATAGTTGCCGATTGGCATTTAAAAAATAGGTCCCGATAGGCATTTCAGATATAGAAGCCGATAGGTATTTCAAATATAGGTGTCGATAGGCATTTTAGATATGATTGCCGATAGGCATTTCAAATATTGGTGCTGATAAGCATTTCAGATATAGTTTCCAGTAGGCATTTCAAAAATAGGTGCCGATAGGCATTTCAGATATAGAAGCCGATAGGCATTTCAAATATAGGTGCCGATAAGCATTCCAGATATGGTTGCCGATAAGCATTTCAAATATAGGTGCTGATAGGCATTTCAGATGTAGTTTCCGATAGGCATTTCAAAAATTGGTGCCGATAGGCATTTCACATATAGGTGCCGATAGGCATTTCAGATATAGTTGCCGATTGGCATTTTAAAAATAGGTGTCGATAGGCATTTCAGATATAGAAGCCGATAGGCATTTCAAATATAGGTGTCGATAGGCATTTCAGATATGTTTGCCGATAGGCATTTCAAATATAGGTGCTGATAGGCATTTTAGATGTAGTTTCCGATAGGCATTTCAAAAATTGATGCCGATAGGCATTTCAGATATAGGTGCCGATAGGCATTTCAGATATAGGTGCCGATAGGCATTTCAGATATAGTTGCCGATTGGCATTTTAAAAACAGGTGCCGATAGGCATTTCAGATATAGAAGCCGATAGGTATTTCAAATATAGGTGTCTATAGGCATTTCAGATATGGTTGCCGATAGGCATTTCAAATATAGGAGCAGATAGGCATTTCAGATGTAGTTTCCTAAAGGCATTTCAAAAATAGGTGTCGATAGGCATTTCAGATATAGGTGCCGATAGGCATTTCAGATATAGTTGCCGATTGGCATTTTAAAAATAGGTGCCGATAGGCATTTCAGATATAGAAGCCGATAGGCATTCCAAATATAGGTGCCGATAGGCATTCCAGATATGGTTGCCGATAGGCATTTCAAATATAAGTGCTAATAGGCATTTCAGATGTAGTTTCCGATAGGCATTTCAAAAATAGGTACCGATAGGCATTTCAGATATAGGTGCCGATAGGCATTTCAGAAATAGTTGCCAATTGGCATTTTAAAAATAGGTGTTGATAGGGATTTCAGATATAGTAGCCGATAGGCATTTCAAATATAGGTGCCGATAGGATTTCCAGATATGGTTGCCGATAGGCATTTCAAATATAGGTGCTGATAGGCATTTCAGATGTAGTTTCCGATAGGCATTTCAAAAATTGGTGCCGATAGGCATTTCAGATATAGGTGCCGATAGGCATTTCAGATATAGTTGCCGATTGGCATTTTAGAAATAAGTGCCGATAGGCATTTCAGATATAGAAGCCGATAGGTATTTCAAATATAGGTGTCGATAGGCATTTTAGATATGGTTGCCGATAGGCATTTCAAATATAGGAGCAGATAGGCATTTCAGATGTAGTTTCCGAAAGGCATTTCAAAAATAGGTGCCGATAGGCATTTTAGATATAGGTGCCGATAGGCATTTCAGATATAGTTGCCGATTGGCATTTTAAAAATAGGTGCTGATAGGAATTTCAGATATAGAAGCCGATAGGCATTTCAAATATAGGTGCCGATAGGCATTCCAGATATGGTTGCCGATAGGCATTTCAAATATAAGTGCTGATAGGCATTTCAGATGTAGTTTCCGATAGACATTTCAAAAATAGGTACCGATAGGCATTTCAGATATAGGTGCCGATAGGCAATTCAGAAATAGTTGCCAATTGGCATTTTAAAAATAGATGTCGATAGGGATTTCAGATATAGAAGTCGATAGGTATTTCAAATATAGGTGTCGATAGGTATTTTAGATATGGTTGCAGATAGGCATTTCAAATAAAGGAGCAGATAGGCATTTCAGATTTAGTTTCCGAAAGGCATTTCAAAAATAGGTGCCGATAGGCATTTTAGATATAGGTGCCGATAGGCATTTCAGATATAGTTGCCGATTGGCATTTTAAAAATAGGTGCTGATAGGCATTTCAGATATAGAAGCCGATAGGCATTTCAAATATAGGTGCCGATAGGCATTCCAGATATGGTTGCCGATAGGCATTTCAAATATAGGTGCTGATAGGCATTTCAGATGTAGTTTCCGATAGGCATTTCAAAAATTGGTGCCGATAGGCATTTCAGATATAGGTGCCGATAGGCATTTCAGATATAGTTGCCGATTGGCATTTTAGAAATAAGTGCCGATAGGCATTTCAGAATAGAAGCCGATAGGTATTTCAAATATAGGTGTCGACAGGCATTTCAGATATGGTAGCCAATGGGCATTTCAAATATAGGTGCTGATAGGCATTTCAGATGTAGTTTCCGATAGGCATTTCAAAAATAGGTGCCGATAGGCATTTCAGATATAGGTGCCGATAGGCATTTCAGATATAGTTGCCGATTGGCATTTTAAAAATAGGTGTCAATAGACATTTCAGATATAGAAGCCGATAGGCATTTCAAATATAGGTGCCGATAGGCATTCCAGATATGGTTGCCGATAGGCATTTCAAATATAGGTGCTGATAGGCATTTCAGATGTAGTTTCCGATAGGCATTTCAAAAATTGGTGCCGTTAGGCATTTCAGATATAGGTGCCGATAGGCATTTCAGATATAGTTGCCGATTGGCATTTTAAAAATAGGTGTCGATAGGCATTTCAGATATAAATGCCGAAAGGCATTTCAGATATAGGTGCCGATAGGCATTCCAGATATGGTTGCCGATAGGCATTTCAAATATAGGTGCTGATAGGCATTTCAGATGTAGTTTCCGATAGGCATTTCAGATATAGGTGCCGATAGGCATTTCAGATATAGTTGCCGATTAGCATTTTAAAAATAGGTGCCGAGAGGCATTTCAGTTATAGAAGCCGATAGGCATTTCAAATATAGGTGCCGATAGGCATTCCAGATATGGTTGCCGATAGGCATTTCAAATATAGGTGCTGATAGGCATTTCAGATGTAGTTTCCGATATGCCTTTCAAAAATTGGTGCCGATAGGCATTTCAGATATAGGTGCCGATAGGCATTTCAGATATAGTTGCCGATTGGCATTTTAAAAATAGGTGCCGATAGGCATTTCAGATATAGAAGCCGATAGGCATTTCAAATATAGCTGCCGATAGGCATTCCAAATATAGTTGCCGATAGGCATTTCAAATATTGGTGCTGATAGCATTTCAGATGTAGATTCCGATAGGCATTTCAAAAATAGGTGCCGCTAGGCATTTTAAGATATAGGTGCCGATAGGCATTTCAGATATTGTTGCCGATTGGCATTTTAAAAATAGGTGCCGATAGGCATTTCAGATATAGAAGCCGATAGGTATTTCAAATATAGGTGTCGATAGGCATTTCAGATATGGTTGCCGATAGGCATTTCAAATATTGGTGCTGATAGGCATTTCAGATGTAGTTTCCGATATGCCTTTCAAAAATTGGTGCCGATAGCATTTCAGATATAGGTGCCGATAGGCATTTCAGATATAGTTGCCGATTGGCATTTTAAAAATAGGTGCCGATAGGCATTTCAGATATAGAAGCCGATAGGTATTTCATATATATAGGTGTCGATAGGCATTTCAGATATGGTTGCCGATAGGCATTTCAAATATTGGTGCTGATAGGCATTTCAGATGTAGTTTCCGATAGGCATTTCAAAAATAGGTGCCGATAGGCATTTCAGATATAGAAGCCGATAGGTATTTCAAATATAGGTGTCGATAGGCATTTCAGATATGGTTGCCGATAGGCATTTCAAATATAGGAGCAGATAGGCATTTCAGATGTAGTTTCCTAAAGGCATTTCAAAAATAGGTGCCGATAGGCATTTCAGATATAGGTGCCGATAGGCATTTCAGATATAGTTGCCGATTAGCATTTTAAAAACAGGTGCCGATAGGCAATTCAGATATAGAAGCCGATAGGTATTTCAAATATAGGTGTCGATAGCATTTCAGATATGGTTGCCGATAGGCATTTCAAATATAGGTGCTGATAGGCATTTTAGATGTAGTTTCCGATAGGCATTTCAAAAATTGATGCCGATAGGCATTTCAGATATAGGTGCCGATAGGCATTTCAGATATAGGTGCCGATAGGCATTTCAGATATAGTTGCCGATTGGCATTTTAAAAACAGGTGCCGATAGGCATTTCAGATATAGAAGCCGATAGGTATTTCAAATATAGGTGTCGATAGGCATTTCAGATATGGTTGCCGATAGGCATTTCAAATATAGGAGCAGATAGGCATTTCAGATGTAGTTTCCTAAAGGCATTTCAAAAATAGGTGCCGATAGGCATTTCAGATATAGGTGCCGATAGGCATTTCAGATATAGTTGCCGATTGGCATTTTAAAAATAGGTGCCGATAGGCATTTCAGATATAGAAGCCGATAGGCATTCCAAATATAGGTGCCGATAGGCATTCCAGATATGGTTGCCGATAGGAATTTCAAATATAAGTGCTAATAGGCATTTCAGATGTAGTTTCCGATAGGCATTTCAAAAATAGGTACCGATAGGCATTTCAGATATAGGTGCCGATAGGCATTTCAGAAATAGTTGATAATTGGCATTTTAAAAATAGGTGTTGATAGGGATTTCAGATATAGTAGCCGATAGGCATTTCAAATATAGGTGCCGATAGGATTTCCAGATATGGTTGCCGATAGGCATTTCAAATATAGGTGCTGATAGGCATTTCAGATGTAGTTTCCGATAGGCATTTCAAAAATTGGTGCCGATAGGCATTTCAGATATAGGTGCCGATAGGCATTTCAGATATAGTTGCCGATTGGCATTTTAGAAATAAGTGCCGATAGGCATTTCAGATATAGAAGCCGATAGGTATTTCAAATATAGGTGTCGATAGGCATTTCAGATATGGTTGCCGATAGGCATTTCAAATATAGGTGCTGATAGGCATTTCAGATGTAGTTTCCGATAGGCATTTCAAAAATAGGTGCCGATACGCATTTCAGATATAGGTGCCGATAGGCATTTCAGATATAGGTGCCGATAGGCATTTCAGATATAGAAGCCGATAGGTATTTCAAATATAGGTGTCGATAGGCATTTTAGATATGGTTGCCGATAGGCATTTCAAATATAGGAGCAGATAGGCATTTCAGATGTAGTTTCCGAAAGGCATTTCAAAAATAGGTGCCGATAGGCATTTTAGATATAGGTGCCGATAGGCATTTCAGATATAGTTGCCGATTGGCATTTTAAAAATAGGTGCTGATAGGCATTTCAGATATAGAAGCCGATAGGCATTTCAAATATAGGTGCCGATAGGCATTCCAGATATGGTTGCCGATAGGCATTTCAAATATAAGTGCTGATAGGCATTTCAGATGTAGTTTCCGATAGACATTTCAAAAATAGGTACCGATAGGCATTTCAGATATAGGTGCCGATAGGCAATTCAGAAATAGTTGCCAATTGGCATTTTAAAAATAGGTGTCGATAGGGATTTCAGATATAGAAGT
Organism: Venustoraphidia nigricollis; assembly: GCA_034508555.1. NCBI lineage: Eukaryota > Metazoa > Arthropoda > Insecta > Raphidioptera > Raphidiidae > Venustoraphidia > Venustoraphidia nigricollis. The sequence continues at coordinate 69,401 of JAVRKA010000390.1, read as the reverse complement.
CGATAGGTATTTCAAATATAGGTGTCGATAGGTATTTTAGATATGGTTGCAGATAGGCATTTCAAATAAAGGAGCAGATAGCATTTCAGATGTAGTTTCCGAAAGGCATTTCAAAATAGGTGCCGATAGGCATTTTAGATAAAGGTGCCGATAGGCATTTCAGATATAGTTGCCGATTGGCATTTTAAAAATAGGTGCTGATAGGCATTTCAGATATAGAAGCCGATAGGCATTTCAAATATAGGTGCCGATAGGCATTCCAGATATGGTTGCCGATAGGCATTTCAAATATAGGTGCTGATAGGCATTTCAGATGTAGTTTCCGATAGGCATTTCAAAAATTGGTGCCGATAGGCATTTCAGATATAGGTGCCGATAGGCATTTCAGATATAGTTGCCGATTGGCATTTTAGAAATAAGTGCCGATAGGCATTTCAGAATAGAAGCCGATAGGTATTTCAAATATAGGTGTCGATAGGCATTTCAGATATGGTAGCCAATGGGCATTTCAAATATAGGTGCTGATAGGCATTTCAGATGTAGTTTCCGATAGGCATTTCAAAAATAGGTGCCGATAGGCATTTCAGATATAGGTGCCGATAGGCATTTCAGATATAGTTGCCGATTGGCATTTTAAAAATAGGTGTCGATAGACATTTCAGATATAGAAGCCGATAGGCATTTCAAATATAGGTGCCGATAGGCATTCCAGATATGGTTGCCGATAGGCATTTCAAATATAGGTGCTGATAGGCATTTCAGATGTAGTTTCCGATAGGCATTTCAAAAATTGGTGCCGTTAGGCATTTCAGATATAGGTGCCGATAGGCATTTCAGATATAGTTGCCGATTGGCATTTTAAAAATAGGTGTCGATAGGCATTTCAGATATAAATGCCGAAAGGCATTTCAGATATAGGTGCCGATAGGCAATCCAGATATGGTTGCCGATAGGCATTTCAAATATAGGTGCTGATAGGCATTTCAGATGTAGTTTCCGATAGGCATTTCAGATATAGGTGCCGATAGGCATTTCAGATATAGTTGCCGATTGGCATTTTAAAAATAGGTGCCGAGAGGCATTTCAGTTATAGAAGCGATAGGCATTTCAAATATAGGTGCCGATAGGCATTCCAGATATGGTTGCCGATAGGCATTTCAAATATAGGTGCTGATAGGCATTTCAGATGTAGTTTCCGATATGCCTTTCAAAAATTGGTGCCGATAGGCATTTCAGATATAGGTGCCGATAGGCATTTCAGATATAGTTGCCGATTGGCATTTTAAAAATAGGTGCCGATAGGCATTTCAGATATAGAAGCCGATAGGTATTTCAAATATAGGTGTCGATAGGCATTTCAGATATGGTTGCCGATAGGCATTTCAAATATTGGTGCTGATAGGCATTTCAGATGTAGTTTCCGATAGGCATTTCAAAAATAGTTGCCGATAGGCATTTCAGATATAGGTGCCGATAGGCATTTCAGATATAGTTGCCGATTGGCATTTTAAAAATAGGTGTCGATAGGCATTTTAGATATAGAAGCCGATAGGCATATCAAATATAGGTGCCGATAGGCATTCCAGATATGGTTGCCAATGGGCATTTCAAATATTGGTGCTGATAGGCATTTCAGATGTAGATTCCGATAGGCATTTCAAAAATAGGTGCCGCTAGGCATTTTAGATATAGGTGCCGATAGGCATTTCAGATATTGTTGCCGATTGGCATTTTAAAAATAGGTGCCGATAGGCATTTCAGATATAGAAGCCGATAGGTATTTCAAATATAGGTGTCGATAGGCATTTCAGATATGGTTGCCGATAGGCATTTCAAATATTGGTGCTGATAGGCATTTCAGATGTAGTTTCCGATATGCCTTTCAAAAATTGGTGCCGATAGGCATTTCAGATATAGGTGCCGATAGGCATTTCAGATATAGTTGCCGATTGGCATTTTAAAAATAGGTGCCGATAGGCATTTCAGATATAGAAGCCGATAGGTATTTCAAATATAGGTGTCGATAGGCATTTCAGATATGGTTGCCGATAGGCATTTCAAATATTGGTGCTGATAGGCATTTCAGATGTAGTTTCCGATAGGCATTTCAAAAATAGGTGCCGATAGGCATTTCAGATATAGAAGCCGATAGGTATTTCAAATATAGGTGTCGATAGGCATTTCAGATATAGGTGCCGATAGGCATTTCAGAAATAGTTGCCAATTGGCATTTTAAAAATAGGTGTTGATAGGGATTTCAGATATAGAAGCCGATAGGCATTTCAAATATAGGTGCCGATAGGATTTCCAGATATGGTTGCCGATAGGCATTTCAAATATAGGTGCTGATAGGCATTTCAGATGTAGTTTCCGATAGGCATTTCAAAAATTGGTGCCGATAGGCATTTCAGATATAGGTGCCGATAGGCATTTCAGATATAGTTGCCGATTGGCATTTTAGAAATAAGTGCCGATAGGCATTTCAGATATAGAAGCCGATAGGTATTTCAAATATAGGTGTCGATAGGCATTTCAGATATGGTTGCCGATAGGCATTTCAAATATAGGTGCTGATAGGCATTTCAGATGTAGTTTCCGATAGGCATTTCAAAAATAGGTGCCGATAGGCATTTCAGATATAGGTGCCGATAGGCATTTCAGATATAGGTGCCGATAGGCATTTCAGATATAGTTGCTGATTGGCATTTTAAAAACAGGTGCCGATAGGCATTTCAGATATAGAAGCCGATAGGTATTTCAAATATAGGTGTCGATAGGCATTTTAGATATGGTTGCCGATAGGCATTTCAAATATAGGAGCAGATAGGCATTTCAGATGTAGTTTCCGAAAGGCATTTCAAAAATAGGTGCCGATAGGCATTTTAGATATAGGTGCCGATAGGCATTTCAGATATAGTTGCCGATTGGCATTTTAAAAATAGGGGTCGATAGGCATTTTAAAAATAGGTGTCGATAGGCATTTCAGATATAGAAGCCAATAGGCATTTCAAATATAGGTTCCGATAGGCATTTCAGATATAGGTGCCGATAGGCATTTCAGATATAGTTGCCGATTGGCATTTTAAAAATAGGTGCCGATAGGCATTTTAGATATAGAAGCCGATAGGCATTTCAAATATGGGTGCCGATAGGCATTCCAGATATGGTTGCCGATAGGCATTTCAAATATAGGTGCTGATAGGCATTTCAGATGTAGTTTCCGATAGGCATTTCAAAAATTGGTGCCGATAGGCATTTCAGATATAGGTGCCGATAGGCATTTCAGATATAGTTGCCGATTGGCATTTTAAAAATAGGTGTCGATAGGCATTTCAGATATAAATGCCGAAAGGCATTTCAGATATAGGTGCCGATAGGCATTCCAGATATGGTTGCCGATAGGCATTTCAAATATAGGTGCTGATAGGCATTTCAGATGTAGTTTCCGATAGGCATTTCAAAAATTGGTGCCGATAGGCATTTCAGATATAGGTGCCGATAGGCATTTCAGATATAGTTGCCGATTGGCATTTAAAAAATAGGTGCCGATAGGCATTTCAGATATAGAAGCCGATAGGTATTTCAAATATAGGTGTCGATAGGCATTTTAGATATGATTGCCGATAGGCATTTCAAATATTGGTGCTGATAAGCATTTCAGATATAGTTTCCAGTAGGCATTTCAAAAATAGGTGCCGATAGGCATTTCAGATATAGGTGCCGATAGGCATTACAGATATAGTTGCCGATTGGCATTTTAAAAATAGGTGCCGATAGGCATTTCAGATATAGAAACTGATAAGCATTTCAAATATAGGTGCCGATAGGCATTCCAGATATGGTTGCCGATAGGCATTTCAAATATAGGTGCTGATAGGCATTTCAGATGTAGTTTCCGATAGGCATTTAATAAATAGGTGCCGATAGGCATTTCAGATATAGGTGCCGATAGGCATTTTAGATATAGTTGCCGATTGGCATTTTAAAAATAGGTGCCGATAGGCATTTCAGATATAGAAGCCGATAGGCATTTCAAATATAGGTGCCGATAAGCATTCCAGATATGGTTGCCGATAAGCATTTCAATTATAGGTGCTGATAGGCATTTCAGATGTAGTTTCCGATAGGCATTTCAAAAATAGGTACCGATAGGCATTTCAGATATAGGTGCCGATAGGCAATTCAGAAATAGTTGCCAATTGGCATTTTAAAAATAGGTGTCGATAGGGATTTCAGATATAGAAGTCGATAGGTATTTCAAATATAGGTGTCGATAGGCATTTTAGATATGGTTGCAGATAGGCATTTCAAATAAAGGAGCAGATAGGCATTTCAGATGTAGTTTCCGAAAGGCATTTCAAAAATAGGTGCCGATAGGCATTTTAGATATAGGTGCCGATAGGCATTTCAGATATAGTTGCCGATTGGCATTTTAAAAATAGGTGCTGATAGGCATTTCAGATATAGAAGCCGATAGGCATTTCAAATATAGGTGCCGATAGGCATTCCAGATATGGTTGCCGATAGGCATTTCAAATATAGGTGCTGATAGGCATTTCAGATGTAGTTTCCGATAGGCATTTCAAAAATTGGTGCCGATAGGCATTTCAGATATAGGTGGCGATAGGCATTTCAGATATAGTTGCCGATTGGCATTTTAGAAATAAGTGCCGATAGGCATTTCAGATAGAAGCCGATAGGTATTTCAAATATAGGTGTCAATAGGCATTTCAGATATGGTAGCCAATAGGCATTTGAAATAAAGGTGCTGATAGGCATTTTAGATATAGTTGCCGATTGGCATTTTAAAAACCGGTGCCGATAGGCATTTCAGATATAGAAGCCGATAGGTATTTCAAATATAGGTGTCGATAGGCATTTCAGATATGGTTGCCGATAGGCATTTCAAATATAGGAGCAGATAGGCATTTCAGATGTAGTTTCCTAAAGGCATTTCAAAAATAGGTGCCGATAGGCATTTCAGATATAGGTGCCGATAGGCATTTCAGATATAGTTGCCGATTGGCATTTTAAAAATAGGTGCCGATAGGCATTTCAGATATAGTTGCCGATTGGCATTTTAAAAATAGGTGCTGATAGGCATTTTAGATATAGAAGCCGATAGGCATTTCAAATATAGGTGCCGATAGGCATTCCAGATATGGTTGCCGATAGGCATTTCAAATATAGGTGCTGATAGGCATTTCAGATGTAGTTTCCGATAGGCATTTCAAAAATTGGTGCCGATAGGCATTTCAGATATAGGTGCCGATAGGCATTTCAGATATAGTTGCCGATTGGCATTTTAAAAATAGGTGTCGATAGGCATTTCAGATATAAATGCCGAAAGGCATTTCAGATATAGGTGCCGATAGGCATTCCAGATATGGTTGCCGATAGGCATTTCAAATATAGGTGCTGATAGGCATTTCAGATGTAGTTTCCGATAGGCATTTCAGATATAGGTGCCGATAGGCATTTCAGATATAGTTGCCGATTGGCAGTTTAAAAATAGGTGCCGAGAGGCATTTCAGTTATAGAAGCCGATAGGCATTTCAAATATAGGTGCCGATAGGCATTCCAGATATGGTTGCCGATAGGCATTTCAAATATAGGTGCTGATAGGCATTTCAGATGTAGTTTCCGATATGCCTTTCAAAAATTGGTGCCGATAGGCATTTCAGATATAGGTGCCGATAGGCATTTCAGATATAGTTGCCGATTGGCATTTTAAAAATAGGTGCCGATAGGCATTTCAGATATAGAAGCCGATAGGCATTTCAAATATAGCTGCCGATAGGCATTCCAAATATAGTTGCCGATAGGCATTTCAAATATTGGTGCTGATAGGCATTTCAGATGTAGATTCCGATAGGCATTTCAAAAATAGGTGCCGCTAGGCATTTTAGATATAGGTGCCGATAGGCATTTCAGATATTGTTGCCGATTGGCATTTTAAAAATAGGTGCCGATAGGCATTTCAGATATAGAAGCCGATAGGTATTTCAAATATAGGTGTCGATAGGCATTTCAGATATGGTTGCCGATAGGCATTTCAAATATTGGTGCTGATAGGCATTTCAGATGTAGTTTCCGATATGCCTTTCAAAAATTGGTGCCGATAGGCATTTCAGATATAGGTGCCGATAGGCATTTCAGATATAGTTGCCGATTGGCATTTTAAAAATAGGTGCCGATAGGCATTTCAGATATAGAAGCCGATAGGTATTTCAAATATAGGTGTCGATAGGCATTTCAGATATGGTTGCCGATAGGCATTTCAAATATTGGTGCTGATCGGCATTTCAGATGTAGTTTCCGATAGGCATTTCAAAAATAGGTGCCGATAGGCATTTCAGATATAGAAGCCGATAGGTATTTCAAATATAGGTGTCGATAGGCATTTCAGATATGGTTGCCGATAGGCATTTCAAATATAGGAGCAGATAGGCATTTCAGATGTAGTTTCCTAAAGGCATTTCAAAAATAGGTGCCGATAGGCATTTCAGATATAGGTGCCGATAGGCATTTCAGATATAGTTGCCGATTGGCATTTTAAAAACAGGTGCCGATAGGCATTTCAGATATAGAAGCCGATAGGTATTTCAAATATAGGTGTCGATAGGCATTTCAGATATGGTTGCCGATAGGCATTTCAAATATAGGAGCAGATAGGCATTTCAGATGTAGTTTCCTAAAGGCATTTCAAAAATAGGTGCCGATAGGCATTTCAGATATAGGTGCCGATAGGCATTTCAGATATAGTTGCCGATTGGCATTTTAAAAATAGGTGCCGATAGGCATTTCAGATATAGAAGCCGATAGGCATTCCAAATATAGGTGCCGATAGGCATTCCAGATATGGTTGCCGATAGGCATTTCAAATATAAGTGCTAATAGGCATTTCAGATGTAGTTTCCGATAGGCATTTTAAAAATAGGTACCGATAGGCATTTCAGATATAGGTGCCGATAGGCATTTCAGAAATAGTTGCCAATTGGCATTTTAAAAATAGGTGTTGATAGGGATTTCAGATATAGAAGCCGATAGGCATTTCAAATATAGGTGCCGATAGGATTTCCAGATATGGTTGCCGATAGGCATTTCAAATATAGGTGCTGATAGGCATTTCAGATGTAGTTTCCGATAGGCATTTCAAAAATTGGTGCCGATAGGCATTTCAGATATAGGTGCCGATAGGCATTTCAGATATAGTTGCCGATTGGCATTTTAGAAATAAGTGCCGATAGGCATTTCAGATATAGAAGCCGATAGGTATTTCAAATATAGGTGTCGATAGGCATTTCAGATATGGTTGCCGATAGGCATTTCAAATATAGGTGCTGATAGGCATTTCAGATGTAGTTTCCGATAGGCATTTCAAAAATAGGTGCCGATAGGCATTTCAGATATAGGTGCCGATAGGCATTTCAGATATAGGTGCCGATAGGCATTTCAGATATAGTTGCTGATTGGCATTTTAAAAACAGGTGCCGATAGGCATTTCAGATATAGAAGCCGATAGGTATTTCAAATATAGGTGTCGATAGGCATTTTAGATATGGTTGCCGATAGGCATTTCAAATATAGGAGCAGATAGGCATTTCAGATGTAGTTTCCGAAAGGCATTTCAAAAATAGGTGCCGATAGGCATTTTAGATATAGGTGCCGATAGGCATTTCAGATATAGTTGCCGATTGGCATTTTAAAAATAGGTGTCGATAGGCATTTTAAAAATAGGTGTCGATAGGCATTTCAGATATAGAAGCCAATAGGCATTTCAAATATAGGTTCCGATAGGCATTTCAGATATAGGTGCCGATAGGCATTTCAGATATAGTTGCCGATTGGCATTTTAAAAATAGGTGCCGATAGGCATTTTAGATATAGAAGCCGATAGGCATTTCAAATATGGGTGCCGATAGGCATTCCAGATATGGTTGCCGATAGGCATTTCAAATATAGGTGCTGATAGGCATTTCAGATGTAGTTTCCGATAGGCATTTCAAAAATTGGTGCCGATAGGCATTTCAGATATAGGTGCCAATAGGCATTTCAGATATAGTTGCCGATTGGCATTTAAAAAATAGGTGCCGATAGGCATTTCAGATATAGAAGCCGATAGGTATTTCAAATATAGGTGTCGATAGGCATTTTAGATATGATTGCCGATAGGCATTTAAAATATTGGTGCTGATAAGCATTTCAGATATAGTTTCCAGTAGGCATTTCAAAAATAGGTGCCGATAGGCATTTCAGATATAGGTGCCGATAGGCATTACAGATATAGTTGCCGATTGGCATTTTAAAAATAGGTGCCGATAGGCATTTCAGATATAGAAACCGATAAGCATTTCAAATATAGGTGCCGATAGGCATTCCAGATATGGTTGCCGATAGGCATTTCAAATATAGGTGCTGATAGGCATTTCAGATGTAGTTTCCGATAGGCATTTAATAAATAGGTGCCGATAGGCATTTCAGATATAGGTGCCGATAGGCATTTTAGATATAGTTGCCGATTGGCATTTTAAAAATAGGTGCCGATAGGCATTTCAGATATAGAAGCCGATAGGCATTTCAAATATAGGTGCCGATAAGCATTCCAGATATGGTTGCCGATAAGCATTTCAATTATAGGTGCTGATAGGCATTTCAGATGTAGTTTCCGATAGGCATTTCAAAAATAGGTACCGATAGGCATTTCAGATATAGGTGCCGATAGGCAATTCAGAAATAGTTGCCAATTGGCATTTTAAAAATAGGTGTCGATAGGGATTTCAGATATAGAAGTCGATAGGTATTTCAAATATAGGTGTCGATAGGCATTTTAGATATGGTTGCAGATAGGCATTTCAAATAAAGGAGCAGATAGGCATTTCAGATGTAGTTTCCGAAAGGCATTTCAAAAATAGGTGCCGATAGGCATTTTAGATATAGGTGCCGATAGGCATTTCAGATATAGTTGCCGATTGGCATTTTAAAAATAGGTGCTGATAGGCATTTCAGATATAGAAGCCGATAGGCATTTCAAATATAGGTGCCGATAGGCATTCCAGATATGGTTGCCGATAGGCATTTCAAATATAGGTGCTGATAGGCATTTCAGATGTAGTTTCCGATAGGCATTTCAAAAATTGGTGCCGATAGGCATTTCAGATATAGGTGCCGATAGGCATTTCAGATATAGTTGCCGATTGGCATTTTAGAAATAAGTGCCGATAGGCATTTCAGATAGAAGCCGATAGGTATTTCAAATATAGGTGTCAATAGGCATTTCAGATATGGTAGCCAATAGGCATTTGAAATAAAGGTGCTGATAGGCATTTTAGATATAGTTGCCGATTGGCATTTTAAAAACCGGTGCCGATAGGCATTTCAGATATAGAAGCCGATAGGTATTTCAAATATAGGTGTCGATAGGCATTTCAGATATGGTTGCCGATAGGCATTTCAAATATAGGAGCAGATAGGCATTTCAGATGTAGTTTCCTAAAGGCATTTCAAAAATAGGTGCCGATAGGCATTTCAGATATAGGTGCAGATAGGCATTTCAGATATAGTTGCCGATTGGCATTTTAAAAATAGGTGCCGATAGGCATTTCAGATATAGAAGCCGATAGGCATTCCAAATATAGGTGCCGATAGGCATTCCAGATATGTTTGCCGATAGGCATTTCAAATATAAGTGCTAATAGGCATTTCAGATGTAGTTTCCGATAGGCATTTCAAATATAGGTACCGATAGGCATTTCAGATATAGGTGCCGATAGGCATTTCAGAAATAGTTGCCAATTGGCATTTTAAAAATAGGTGTTGATAGGGATTTCAGATATAGAAGCCGATAGGCATTTCAAATATAGGTGCCGATAGGATTTCCAGATATGGTTGCCGATAGGCATTTCAAATATAGGTGCTGATAGGCATTTCAGATGTAGTTTCCGATAGGCATTTCAAAAATTGGTGCCGATAGGCATTTCAGATATAGGTGCCGATAGGCATTTCAGATATAGTTGCCGATTGGCATTTTAGAAATAAGTGCCGATAGGCATTTCAGATATAGAAGCCGATAGGTATTTCAAATATAGGTGTCGATAGGCATTTCAGATATAGTTGCCGATAGGCATTTCAAATATAGGTGCTGATAGGCATTTCAGATGTAGTTTCCGATAGGCATTTCAAAAATAGGTGCCGATAGGCATTTCAGATATAGGTGCCGATAGGCATTTCAGATATAGGTGCCGATAGGCATTTCAGATATAGTTGCTGTTTGGCATTTTAAAAACAGGTGCCGATAGGCATTTCAGATATAGAAGCCGATAGGTATTTCAAATATGGGTGTCGATAGGCATTTTAGATATGGTTGCCGATAGGCATTTCAAATATAGGAGCAGATAGGCATTTCAGATGTAGTTTCCGAAAGGCATTTCAAAAATAGGTGCCGATAGGCATTTTAGATATAGGTGCCGATAGGCATTTCAGATATAGTTGCCGATTGGCATTTTAAAAATACGTGCTGATAGGCATTTCAGATATAGAAGCCGTTAGGCATTTCAAATATAGGTGCCGATAGGCATTCCAGATATGGTTGCCGATAGGCATTTCAAATATAAGTGCTGATAGGCATTTCAGATGTAGTTTCCGATAGGCATTTCAGATATAGGTGCCGATAGGCAATTCAGAAATAGTTGCCAATTGGCATTTTAAAAATAGGTGTCGATAGGGATTTCAGATATAGAAGTCGATAGGTATTTCAAATATAGGTGTCGATAGGCATTTTAGATATGGTTGCAGTTAGGCATTTCAAATAAAGGAGCAGATAGGCATTTCAGATGTAATTTCCGAAAGGCATTTCAAAAATAGGTGCCGATAGGCATTTTAGATATAGGTGCCGATAGGCATTTCAGATATAGTTGCCGATTGGCATTTTAAAAATAGGTGCTGATAGGCATTTCAGATATAGAAGCCGATAGGCATTTCAAATATAGGTGCCGATAGGCATTCCAGATATGGTTGCCGATAGGCATTTCAAATATAGGTGCTGATAGGCATTTCAGATGTAGTTTCCGATAGGCATTTCAAAAATTGGTGCCGATAGGCATTACAGATATAGGTGCCGATAGGCATTTCAGATATAGTTGCCGATTGGCATTTTAGAAATAAGTGCCGATAGGCATTTCAGATATAGAAGCCGATAGGTATTTCAAATATAGGTGTCGATAGGCATTTCAGATATGGTTGCCAATAGGCATTTCAAATATAGGTGCTGATAGGCATTTCAGATGTAGTTTCCGATAGGCATTTCAAAAATAGGTGCCGATAGGCATTTCAAATATAGGTGCCGATAGGCATTTCAGATATAGTTGCCGATTGGCATTTTAAAAATAGGTGTCGATAGACATTTCAGATATAGAAGCCGATAGGCATTTCAAATATAGGTGCCGATAGGCATTCCAGATATGGTTGCCGATAGGCATTTCAAATATAGGTGCTGATAGGCATTTCAGATGTAGTTTCCGATAGGCATTTCAAAAATTGGTGCCGATAGGCATTTCAGATATAGGTGCCGATAGGCATTTTAGATACAGTTGCCGATTGGCATTTTAAAAATAGGTGTCGATAGGCATTTCAGATATAGGTGCCGATAGGCATTTTAGATATAGTTGCCGATTGGCATTTTAAAAATAGCTGCCGATAGGCATTTCAGATATAGAAGCCGATAGGCATTTCAAATATGGGTGCCGATAGGCATTCCAGATATGGTTGCCGATAGGCATTTCAAATATAGGTGCTGATAGGCATTTCAGATGTAGTTTCCGATAGGCATTTCAAAAATTGGTGCCGTTAGGCATTTCAGATATAGGTGCCGATAGGCATTTCAGATATAGTTGCCGATTGGCATTTTAAAAATAGGTGTCGATAGGCATTTCAGATATAAATGCCGAAAGGCATTTCAGATATAGGTGCCGATAGGCATTCCAGATATGGTTGCCGATAGGCATTTCAAATATCGGTGCTGATAGGCATTTCAGATGTAGTTTCCGATAGGCATTTCAGATATAAGTGCCGATAGGCATTTCAGATATAGTTGCCGATTGGCATTTTAAAAATAGGTGCCGAGAGGCATTTCAGTTATAGAAGCCGATAGGCATTTCAAATATAGGTGCCGATAGGCATTCCAGATATGGTTGCCGATAGGCATTTCAAATATAGGTGCTGATAGGCATTTCAGATGTAGTTTCCGATATGCCTTTCAAAAATTGGTGCCGATAGGCATTTCAGATATAGGTGCCGATAGGCATTTCAGATATAGAAGCCGATAGGCATTTCAAATATAGCTGCCGATAGGCATTCCAAATATAGTTGCCGATAGGCATTTCAAATATTGGTGCTGATAGGCATTTCAGATGTAGATTCCGATAGGCATTTCAAAAATAGGTGCCGTTAGGCATTTTAGATATAGGTGCCGATAGGCATTTCAGATATTGTTGCCGATTGGCATTTTAAAAATAGGTGCCGATAGGCATTTCAGATATAGAAGCCGATAGGCATTTCAAATATAGGTGCCGATAGGCAATCCAGATATGGTTGCCGATAGGCATTTCAAATATAGGTGCTGATAGGCATTTCAGATGTAGTTTCCGATATGCCTTTCAAAAATTGGTGCCGATAGGCATTTCAGATATAGGTGCCGATAGGCATTTCAGATATAGTTGCCGATTGGCATTTTAAAAATAGGTGCCGATAGGCATTTCAGATATAGAAGCCGATAGGTATTTCAAATATAGGTGTCGATAGGCATTTCAGATATGGTTGCCGATAGGCATTTCAAATATTGGTGCTGATAGGCATTTCAGATGTAGTTTCCGATAGGCATTTCAAAAATAGGTGCCGATAGGCATTTTAGATATAGGTGCCGATAGGCATTCCAGATATGGTTGCCGATAGGCATTTCAAATATAGGTGCCGATAGGCGTTTCAGATATAGAAGGCGATAGGCATTTCAAAAATAGGTGCCGATAGGCATTTCAGATATAGGTGCCGATAGGCATTTCAGATATAGTTGCCGATTGGCATTTTAAAAATAGCTGCCGATAGGCATTTCAGATATAGAAGCCGATAGGCATTTCAAATATAGCTGCCGATAGGCATTCCAGATATGTTTGCCGATAGGCATTTCAAATATAGGTGCTGATAGGCATTTTAGATGTAGTTTCCGATAGGCATTTCAAAAATATGGGGCCGATAGGCATTTCAGATATAGGTGCCGATAGGCATTTCAGATATAGTTGCCGATTGGCATTTTAAAAATAGGTGCCGATAGGCATTTCAGATATAGAAGCCGATAGGCATTTTAAATATAGGCGCCGATAAGAATTCCAGATATGGTTGCCGATAGGCATTTCAAATATAGGTGCTGATAGTCATTTCAGATGTAGTTTCCGATAGGCATTTCAAAAATTGGTGCCGATAGGCATTTCAGATATAGGTGCCGATAGGCATTTCAGATATAGTTGCCGATTGGCATTTTAAAAATAGGTGCCGATAGGCATTTCAGATATAGAAGCCGATAGGTATTTCAAATATAGGTGTCGATAGGCATTTCAGATATGGTTCCCGATAGGCATTTCAAATATAGGTGCTGATAGACATTTCAGATGTAGTTTCCGATAGGCATTTCAAAAATAGGTGCCGATAGGCATTTCAGATTTAGGTGCCGATAGGCATATCAGATATAGTTGCCGATTAGCATTTTAAAAATAGGTGCCGATAGGCATTTCAGATATAGAAGCCGATAGGCATTTCAAATATAGCTGCCGATAGGCATTCCAAATATGGTTGCCGATAGGCATTTCAAATATTGGTGCTGATAGGCATTTCAGATGTAGTTTCCGATAGGCATTTCAAAAATAGGTGCCGATAGGCATTTCAGATAAAGGTGCCGATAGCCATTACAGATATAGTTGCCGATTGGCATTTTAAAAATAGGTGCGATAGGCATTTCAGATATAGAAGCCGATAGGCATTTCAAATATAGGTGCCGATAGGCATTCCAGATATGGTTGCCGATAGGCATTTCAAATATTGGTGCTGATAGGTATTTCAGATGTAGTTTCCGATAGGCATTTCAAAAATAGGTGCCGATAGGCATTTCAGATAAAGGTGCCGATAGGCATTACAGATATAGTTGCCGATTGGCATTTTAAAAATAGGTGCCGATAGGCATTTCTGATATAGTAGCCGATAGGCATTTCAAATATAGGTGCCGATAAACATTCCAGATATGGTTGCCGATAGGCATTTCAAATATAGGTGCTGATAGGCATTTCAGATGTAGTTTCCGATAGGCATTTCAAAAATAGGTGCCGATAGGCATTTCAGATATAGGTGCCGATAGGCATTTCAGATATAGAAGCCGATAGGCATTTCAAATATAGGCGCCGATAAGAATTCCAGATATGGTTGCCGATAGGCATTTCAAATATAGGTGCTGATAGTCATTTCAGATGTAGTTTCCGATAGGCATTTCAAAAATTGGTGCCGATAGGCACTTCAGATATAGGTGCCGATAGGCATTTCAGATATAGTTGCCGATTGGCATTTTAAAAATAGGTGCCGATAGGCATTTCAGATATAGGTGCCGATAGGCATTTAAGATATAGTTGCCGATTGGCATTTTAAAAATAGGTGCCGACAGGCATTTTAGATGTAGTTTCCGATAGGCATTTCAAAAATAGGTGCCGATAGGCATTTCAAATATAGGTGTCGATAGGCATTTCAGATATAAATGGCGAAAGGCATTTCAGATATAGGTTCCGATAGGCATTTCTGATGTGGTTGCCGATAGGCATTTCAAATATAGGTGCTGATAGGCATTTCAGATATAAATGGCGAAAGGCATTTCAGATATAGGTTCCGATAGGCATTTCTGATGTGGTTGCCTATAGGCATTTCAAATATAGGTGCTAATAGGCATTTCAGATGTAGTTTTCGATAGGCATTTCAAAAATAGGTGCCGATAGGCATTTCAGATATAGGTGCCAATAGGCACTTCAGATATAGTTGCCGATTTTTTTTAAAAATAGGTGCCGATAGGCATTTCAGATATAGAAGCCGATAGGCATTTCAAATATAGGTGCTGATAGGCATTTCAGATGTAGTTTCCGATAGGCATTTCAAAAATTGGTGCCGATAGGCATTTAAGATATAGGTGCCGATAGGCATTTCAGATGTAGTTGCCGATTGGCATTTTAAAAATAGGTGCCGATAGGCGTTTCAGATATAGAAGCCGATAGGTATTTCAAATATAGGTGTCGATAGGCATTTCAGATATGGTTGCCGATAGGCATTTCAAATATTGGTGCTGATAGGCATTTCAGATGTAGTTTCCGATAGGCATTTCAAAAATAGGTGCCGATAGGCATTTCAGATATAGGTGATGATAGGCATTACAGATATAGTTGCCGATTGGCATTTTAAAAAAAGGTGCCGATAGGCATTTCAGATATAGAAGCCGATAGGCATTTCAAATATAGGTGCCGATAGGCATTCCAGATATGGTTGCCGATAGGCATTTCAAATATAGGTGCTGATAGGCATTTCAGATATAGGTGCCGATAGGCACTTCAAATATAGTTGCCGATTGGCATTTTAAAAATAGGTGCCGATAAGCATTTCAGATATAGAAGCCGATAGGCATTTCAAATATAGGTGCCGATAGGCATTCCAGATATGTTTGCCGATAGGCATTTCAAATAAAGGTGCTGATAGGCATTTCAGATGTAGTTTCCGATAGGCATTTCAAAAATAGGTGCCAATAGGCATTTCAGATATAGGTGCCGATATGCATTTCAGATATAGTTGCCGATTGGCATTTTAAAAATAGGTGCCGATAGGCATTTCAGATATAGAAGCCGATAGGCATTTCAAATATAGGTGCCGATAAGCATTGCAGATATGGTTGCCGATAGGCATTTCAAATATTGGTGCTGATAGGCATTTTAGATGTAGTTTCCGATAGGCATTTCAAAAATAGGTGCCGATAGGCATTTCAGATATAGGTGCCGATAGGCATTACAGATATAGTTGCCGATTGGCATTTTAAAAATAGGTGCCGATAGGCATTTCAGATATAGAAGCCGATAGGCATTTCAAATATAGCTGCCGATAGGCATTCCAGATATGTTTGCCGACAGGCATTTCAAATATAGGTGCTGATAGGCATTTCAGATGTAGTTTCCGATAGGCATTTCAAAAATAGGTGCCGATAGGCATTTCAGATATAGGTGCCGATAGGCATTTCAGATATAGTTGCCGATTGGCATTTAAAAAATAGGTGCCGATAGGCATTTCAGATATAGAAGCCGATAGGCATTTCAAATATAGGTGCCGATAAGAATTCCAGATATGGTTGCCGATAGGCATTTCAAATATAGGTGCTGATAGTCATTTCAGATGTAGTTTCCGATAGGCATTTCAAAAATTGGTGCCGATAGGCATTTCAGATATAGGTGCCGATAGGCATTTCAGATATAGTTGCCGATAGGCATTTTAAAAATAGGTGCCGATAGGCATTTCAGATATAGAAGCCGATAGGTATTTTAAATATAGGTGTCGATAGGCATTTCAGATATGGTTGCCGATAGGCATTTCAAATATAGGTGCTGATAGGCATTTCAGATGTAGTTTCCGATACGCATTTTAAAAATAGGTGCCGATAGGCATTTCAGATATAGAAGCCGATAGGTATTTCAAATATAGGTGTCGATAGGCATTTCAGATATGGTTGCCGATAGGCATTTCAAATATAGGTGCTGATAGGCATTTCAGATGTGGTTTCCGATAGGCATTTCAAAAATAGGTGCCGATAGGCATTTCAGATATAGGTGCCGATAGGCATTTCAGATATAGTTGCCGATTGGCATTTTAAAAATAGGTGTCGATAGGCATTTCAGATATAGAAGCCAATAGGCATTTCAAATATAGGTGCCGATAGGCATTCCAGATATGGTTGCCGATAGGCATTTCAAATATAGGTGCTGATAGGCATTTCAGAGGTAATTTCCGATAGGCATTTCAAAAATTGGTGCCGATTGGCATTTTAAAAATAGGTGCCGATAGGCATTTCAGATATATAAAAGCCGATAGGTATTTCAAATATATGTGTCGATAGACATTTCAGATATGGTTGCCGATAGGCATTTCAAATATTGGTGCTGATAGGCATTTCAGATGTGGTTTCCGATAGGCATTTCAAAAATAGGTGCCGATAGGCATTTCAGATATAGGTGCCGATAGTAATTACAGATATAGTTGCCGATTGGCATTTTAAAAATAGGTGCCGATAGGCATTTCAGATATAGAAGCCGATAGGCAAAAAAATTTAGGTGCCGATAGGCATTCCAGATATGGTTGCCGATAGGCATTTCAAATATAGATGCTGATAGGCATTTCAGATGTAGTTTCCGATAGGCATTTCAAAAATAGGTGCCGATAGGCATTTCAGAGATAGGTGCCGATAGGCATTTCAGATATAGTTGCCGATTGGCATTTTAAAAATAGGTGCCGATAATCATTTCAGATATAGAAGCCTATAGGCATTTCAAATATAGGTGCCGATCAGCATTCCAGATATGGTTGCCGATAGGCATTTCAAATATAGGTGTTGATAGGCATTTCAGATGTAGTTTCCGATAGGCATTTCAAAAATTGGTGCCGATAGGCATTTCAGATATAGGTGCCGATAGGCATTTCAGATATAGTTGCCGATTCGCATTTTAAAAATAGGTGTCGATAGGCATTTTTGATATAGAAGCCAATAGGCATTTCAAATATAGGTGCCGATAGGCATTCCAGATATGGTGGCAGATAGGCATTTCAAATATAGGTGCTGATAGGCATTCCAGATGTAGTTTCCGAAAGGCATTTCAAAAATAGGTGCCGATAGGCATTTCACATATAGGTGCTGATAGGCATTTTAGATGTAGTTTCCAATATGGCATTTCAAAAATAGGTGCCGAAAGGCATTTTAGATATAGGTGCCGATAGGCATATCAGATTTGGTTGCCGATAGGCATTTAAAATATAGGTGCCGATAGGCATTTCAGATATAGAAGCCGATAGGCATTTCAAATATAGGTGCCGATAGGCATTCCAGATATGGTTGCCGATAGGCATTTCAAATATAAGTGCTGATAGGCATTTCAGATGTAGTTTCCGATTGGCATTTCAAAAATAGGTGCCGATAGGAATTTCAGATATAGGTCCCGAAAGGCATTTCAGATATAGTTGCCGATTGGCATTTTGAAAATAAGTGCCGATAGGCATTTCAGATATAGTTGCCGATTGGCATTTTAAAAATAGGTGTCGATAGGCATTTCAGATATAGAAGCCAATAGGCATTTCAAATATAGGTGCCGATAGGCATTCCAGATATGGTTGCCGATAGGCATTTCAAATATAGGTGCTGATAGGCATTTCAGAGGTAATTTTCGATAGGCATTTCAAAAATTGGTGCCGATTGGCATTTTAAAAATAGGTGCCGATAGGCATTTCAGATATATAAAAGCCGATAGGTATTTCAAATATATGTGTCGATAGGCATTTCAGATATGGTTGCCGATAGGCATTTCAAAAACAGGTGCCGATAGGCATTTCAGATATAGGTGCCGATAGTAATTACAGATATAGTTGCCGATTGGCATTTTAAAAATAGGTGCCGATAGGCATTTCAGATATAGAAGCCGATAGGCAAAAAAATTTAGGTGCCGATAGGCATTCCAGATATGGTTGCCGATAGGCATTTCAAATATAGATGCTGATAGGCATTTCAGATGTAGTTTCCGATAGGCATTTCAAAAATAGGTGCCGATAGGCATTTCAGAGATAGGTGCCGATAGGCATTTCAGATATAGTTGCCGATTGGCATTTTAAAAATAGGTGCCGATAATCATTTCAGATATAGAAGCCTATAGGCATTTCAAATATAGGTGCCGATCAGCATTCCAGATATGGTTGCCGATAGGCATTTCAAATATTGGTGCTGATAGGCATTTCAGATGTAGTTTCCGATAGGCATTTCAAAAATAGGTGCCGATAGGCATTTCAGATATAGGTGATGATAGGCATTACAGATATAGTTGCCGATTGGCATTTTAAAAAAAGGTGCCGATAGGCATTTCAGATATAGAAGCCGATAGGCATTTCAAATATAGGTGCCGATAGGCATTCCAGATATGGTTGCCGATAGGCATTTCAAATATAGGTGCTGATAGGCATTTCAGATATAGGTGCCGATAGGCACTTCAAATATAGTTGCCGATTGGCATTTTAAAAATAGGTGCCGATAAGCATTTCAGATATAGAAGCCGATAGGCATTTCAAATATAGGTGCCGATAGGCATTCCAGATATGTTTGCCGATAGGCATTTCAAATAAAGGTGCTGATAGGCATTTCAGATGTAGTTTCCGATAGGCATTTCAAAAATAGGTGCCAATAGGCATTTCAGATATAGGTGCCGATATGCATTTCAGATATAGTTGCCGATTGGCATTTTAAAAATAGGTGCCGATAGGCATTTCAGATATAGAAGCCGATAGGCATTTCAAATATAGGTGCCGATAAGCATTGCAGATATGGTTGCCGATAGGCATTTCAAATATTGGTGCTGATAGGCATTTTAGATGTAGTTTCCGATAGGCATTTCAAAAATAGGTGCCGATAGGCATTTCAGATATAGGTGCCGATAGGCATTACAGATATAGTTGCCGATTGGCATTTTAAAAATAGGTGCCGATAGGCATTTCAGATATAGAAGCCGATAGGCATTTCAAATATAGCTGCCGATAGGCATTCCAGATATGTTTGCCGACAGGCATTTCAAATATAGGTGCTGATAGGCATTTCAGATGTAGTTTCCGATAGGCATTTCAAAAATAGGTGCCGATAGGCATTTCAGATATAGGTGCCGATAGGCATTTCAGATATAGTTGCCGATTGGCATTTAAAAAATAGGTGCCGATAGGCATTTCAGATATAGAAGCCGATAGGCATTTCAAATATAGGTGCCGATAAGAATTCCAGATATGGTTGCCGATAGGCATTTCAAATATAGGTGCTGATAGTCATTTCAGATGTAGTTTCCGATAGGCATTTCAAAAATTGGTGCCGATAGGCATTTCAGATATAGGTGCCGATAGGCATTTCAGATATAGTTGCCGATAGGCATTTTAAAAATAGGTGCCGATAGGCATTTCAGATATAGAAGCCGATAGGTATTTTAAATATAGGTGTCGATAGGCATTTCAGATATGGTTGCCGATAGGCATTTCAAATATAGGTGCTGATAGGCATTTCAGATGTAGTTTCCGATACGCATTTTAAAAATAGGTGCCGATAGGCATTTCAGATATAGAAGCCGATAGGTATTTCAAATATAGGTGTCGATAGGCATTTCAGATATGGTTGCCGATAGGCATTTCAAATATAGGTGCTGATAGGCATTTCAGATGTGGTTTCCGATAGGCATTTCAAAAATAGGTGCCGATAGGCATTTCAGATATAGGTGCCGATAGGCATTTCAGATATAGTTGCCGATTGGCATTTTAAAAATAGGTGTCGATAGGCATTTCAGATATAGAAGCCAATAGGCATTTCAAATATAGGTGCCGATAGGCATTCCAGATATGGTTGCCGATAGGCATTTCAAATATAGGTGCTGATAGGCATTTCAGAGGTAATTTCCGATAGGCATTTCAAAAATTGGTGCCGATTGGCATTTTAAAAATAGGTGCCGATAGGCATTTCAGATATATAAAAGCCGATAGGTATTTCAAATATATGTGTCGATAGACATTTCAGATATGGTTGCCGATAGGCATTTCAAATATTGGTGCTGATAGGCATTTCAGATGTGGTTTCCGATAGGCATTTCAAAAATAGGTGCCGATAGGCATTTCAGATATAGGTGCCGATAGTAATTACAGATATAGTTGCCGATTGGCATTTTAAAAATAGGTGCCGATAGGCATTTCAGATATAGAAGCCGATAGGCAAAAAAATTTAGGTGCCGATAGGCATTCCAGATATGGTTGCCGATAGGCATTTCAAATATAGATGCTGATAGGCATTTCAGATGTAGTTTCCGATAGGCATTTCAAAAATAGGTGCCGATAGGCATTTCAGAGATAGGTGCCGATAGGCATTTCAGATATAGTTGCCGATTGGCATTTTAAAAATAGGTGCCGATAATCATTTCAGATATAGAAGCCTATAGGCATTTCAAATATAGGTGCCGATCAGCATTCCAGATATGGTTGCCGATAGGCATTTCAAATATAGGTGTTGATAGGCATTTCAGATGTAGTTTCCGATAGGCATTTCAAAAATTGGTGCCGATAGGCATTTCAGATATAGGTGCCGATAGGCATTTCAGATATAGTTGCCGATTCGCATTTTAAAAATAGGTGTCGATAGGCATTTTTGATATAGAAGCCAATAGGCATTTCAAATATAGGTGCCGATAGGCATTCCAGATATGGTGGCAGATAGGCATTTCAAATATAGGTGCTGATAGGCATTCCAGATGTAGTTTCCGAAAGGCATTTCAAAAATAGGTGCCGATAGGCATTTCACATATAGGTGCTGATAGGCATTTTAGATGTAGTTTCCAATATGGCATTTCAAAAATAGGTGCCGAAAGGCATTTTAGATATAGGTGCCGATAGGCATATCAGATTTGGTTGCCGATAGGCATTTAAAATATAGGTGCCGATAGGCATTTCAGATATAGAAGCCGATAGGCATTTCAAATATAGGTGCCGATAGGCATTCCAGATATGGTTGCCGATAGGCATTTCAAATATAAGTGCTGATAGGCATTTCAGATGTAGTTTCCGATTGGCATTTCAAAAATAGGTGCCGATAGGAATTTCAGATATAGGTCCCGAAAGGCATTTCAGATATAGTTGCCGATTGGCATTTTGAAAATAAGTGCCGATAGGCATTTCAGATATAGAAGCCGATAGGCATTTCAAATATAGGTGCCGATAGGCATTCCACATATGGTTGCCGATAGGCATTTCAAATATAGGTGCTGATAGGCATTTCAGATGTAGTTTCCGATAGGCATTTCAGATGTAGTTTCCGATAGGCATTTCAAAAATTGGTGCCGATAAGCATTTTAGATATAGGTGCCGATAGGCATTTCAGATATAGGTGCCGATAGGCATTTCAGATATAGTTGCCGATTGGCATTTCTAAAATAGGTGCCGATAGGCATTTCAGATATAGAAGCCGATAGGCATTTCAAATATAGGTGCCGATAGGCATTCCACATATGGTTGCCGATAGGCATTTCAAATATAGGTGCTGATAGGAATTTCAGATGTAGTTTTTGATAGGCATTTCAAAAATAGGTATCGATAGGCATTTCAGATATAGGTGCCGATAGGCATTTCACATATAGTTGCCAATTGGCATTTTCAAAATAGGTGCCGATAGGCATTTTAGATATAGAAGCCGGTAGGCATTTCAAATATAGGTGCCGATAGGCATTCCAGATATGGTTGCCGATAGGCATTTCAAATATAGGTGTTGATAGGCATTTTAGATGTAGTTTCCGATAGGCATTTCAAAAATTGATGCCGATAGGCATTTCAGATATAGGTGCCGATAGGCATTTCAGATATAGTTGCCGATTGGCATTTTAAAAACAGGCGCCGATAGGCATTTCAGATATAGAAGCCGATAGGTATTTCAAATATATGTGTCGATAGGCATTTCAGATATGGTTGCCGATAGGCATTTCAAATATAGGAGCGGATAGGCATTTTAGATGTATTTTCCGAAAGGCATTTCAAAAATAGGTGCCGATAGGCATTTCAGATATAGGTGCCGATAGGCATTTCAGATATAGTTGCCGATTGGCTTTTTAAAAATAGGTGCCGATAGGCATTTTAGATATGGTTGCCGATAGGCATTTCAAATATAGGTGCCGATAGGCATTCCAGATATGGTTGCCGATAGGCATTTCAAATATAGGTGCTGATAGGAATTTCAGATGTAGTTTCCGATAGGCATTTCAAAAATAGGTATCGATAGGCATTTCAGATATAGGTGCCGATAGGCATTTCACATATAGTTGCCAATTGGCATTTTCAAAATAGGTGCCGATAGGCATTTCAGATATAGAAGCCGATAGGCATTTCAAATATAGGTGCCGATAGGCATTCCAGATATGGTTGCCGATAGGCATTTCAAATATAAGTGCTGATAGGCATTTCAGATGTAGTTTCCGATAGGCATTTCAAAAATAGGTACCAATAGGCATTTCAGATATAGGTGCCGATAGGCATTTCAGATATAGTTGCCGATTGGCATTTTAAAAATAGGTGCCGATAGGCATTTCAGATATAGAAGCCGATAGGTATTTCAAATATAGGTGTCGATAGGCATTTCAGATATGGTTGCCGATAGGCATTTCAAATATAGGTGCTGATAGGCATTTCAGATGTAGTTTCGGATAGGCATTTCAAAAATAGGTGCCGATAGGCATTTCAGATATAGTCGCCTATAGGCATTTCAGATATATCTGCCGATTGGCATTTCAAAAATAGGTGCCGATAGGCATTTCAGATATAGGTGCCGATAGGCATATCAGATATAGTTGCCGATAGGCATTTAAAATATAGGTGCCGACAGGCATTTCAAATATAGGTGTCGATAGGCATTTCAGATATAAATGTCGAAAGGCATTTCAGATATAGGTGCCGATAGGCATTTGTGATGTGGTTGCCGATAGGCATTTTAAAATATAGGTGCTGATAGGCATTTCAGTTGTAGTTTTCGATAGGCATTTCAAAAATAGGTGCCAAATGGCATTTCAGATATAGGTGCCGATAGGCACTTCAGATATAGTTGCCGGTTGGCATTTTAAAAATAGGTGCCGATAGGCATTTCAGATATAGAAGCCGATAGGCATTTCAAATATAGGTGCCGATAGGTATTCCAGATATGGTTGCCGATAGGCATTTCAAATATAGGTGCTGATAGGCATTTCAGATGTAATTTCCGATATGCATTTCAAAAATAGGTGCCGATAGGCATTTCAGATATAGGTGCCGATAGGCATTTCAGATATAGAAGCCGATAGGCATTTTAAATATAGGCGCCGATAAGAATTTCAGATATGGTTGCCGATAGGCATTTCAAATATAGGTGCTGATAGTCATTTCAGATGTAGTTTCCGATAGGCATTTCAAAAATTGGTGCCGATAGGCACTTCAGATATAGGTGCCGATAGGCATTTCAGATATAGTTGCCGATTGGCATTTTAAAAATAGGTGCCGATAGGCATTTCAGATATAGAAGCCGATAGGTATTTCAAATATAGGTGCCGATAGGCATTCCAGATATGGTTGCCGATAGGCATTTCAAATATTGGTGCTGATAGGCATTTCAGATGTAGTTTCCGATAGGCATTTCAAAAATAGGTGCCGATAGGCATTTCAGATAAAGGTGCCGATAGGCATTACAGATATAGTTGCCGATTGGCATTTTAAAAATAGGTGCCGATAGGCATTTCTGATATAGAAGCCGATAGGCATTTCAAATATAGGTGCCGATAAACATTTCAGATATGGTTGCCGATAGGCATTTCAAATATAGGTGCTGATAGGCATTTCAGATGTAGTTTCCGATAGGCATTTCAAAAATAGGTGCCGATAGGCATTTCAGATATAGGTGCCGATAGGCATTTCAGATATAGAAGCCGATAGGCATTTCAAATATAGGCGCCGATAAGATTTCCAGATATGGTTGCCGATAGGCATTTCAAATATAGGTGCTGATAGTCATTTCAGATGTAGTTTCCGATAGGCATTTCAAAAATTGGTGCCGATAGGCACTTCAGATATAGGTGCCGATAGGCATTTCAGATATAGTTGCCGATTGGCATTTTAAAAATAGGTGCCGATAGGAATTTCAGATATAGAAGCCGATAGGTATTTCAAATATAGGTGTCGATAGGCATTTCAGATATGGTTGCCGATAGGCATTTCAAATATAGGTGCTGATAGGCATTTCAGATGTAGTTTCCGATAGGCATTTCAAAAATAGGTGCCGATAGGCATTTCAGATATAGGTGCCGATAGGCATTTAAGATATAGTTGCCGATTGGCATTTTAAAAATAGGTGCCGACAGGCATTTTAGATGTAGTTTCCGATAGGCATTTCAAAAATAGGTGCCGATAGGCATTTCAAATATAGGTGTCGATAGGCATTTCAGATATAAATGGCGAAAGGCATTTCAGATATAGGTTCCGATAGGCATTTCTGATGTGGTTGCCGATAGGCATTTCAACTATAGGTGCTGATAGGCATTTCAGATATAAATGGCGAAAGGCATTTCAGATATAGGTTCCGATAGGCATTTCTGATGTGGTTGCCGATAGGCATTTCAAATATAGGTGCTGATAGGCATTTCAGATGTAGTTTTCGATAGGCATTTCAAAAATAGGTGCCGATAGGCATTTCAGATATAGGTGCCAATAGGCACTTCAGATATAGTTGCCGATTTTTTTTAAAAATAGGTGCCGATAGGCATTTCAGATATAGAAGCCGATAGGCATTTCAAATATAGGTGCTGATAGGCATTTCAGATGTAGTTTCCGATAGGCATTTCAAAAATTGGTGCCGATAGGCATTTCAGATATAGGTGCCGATAGGCATTTCAGATGTAGTTGCCGATTGGCATTTTAAAAATAGGTGCCGATAGGCGTTTCAGATATAGAAGCCGATAGGTATTTCAAATATAGGTGTCGATAGGCATTTCAGATATGAGTCCGATAGGCATTTCAAATATTGGTGCTGATAGGCATTTCAGATGTAGTTTCCGATAGGCATTTCAAAAATAGGTGCCGATAGGCATTTCAGATATAGGTGATGATAGGCATTACAGATATAGTTGCCGATTGGCATTTTAAAAAAAGGTGCCGATAGGCATTTCAGATATAGAAGCCGATAGGCATTTCAAATATAGGTGCCGATAGGCATTCCAGATATGGTTGCCGATAGGCATTTCAAATATAGGTGCTGATAGGCATTTCAGATATAGGTGCCGATAAGGCACATCAAATATAGTTGCCGATTGGCATTTTAAAAATAGGTGCCGATAAGCATTTCATTTATAGAAGCCGATAGGCATTTCAAATATAGGTGCCGATAGGCATTCTAGATATGGTTGCCGATAGGCATTTCAAATAAAGGTGCTGATAGGCATTTCAGATGTAGTTTCCGATAGGCATTTCAAAAATAGGTGCCAATAGGCATTTCAGATATAGGTGCCGATATGCATTTCAGATATAGTTGCCGATTGGCATTTTAAAAATAGGTGCCGATAGGCATTTCAGATATAGAAGCCGATAGGCATTTCAAATATAGCTGCCGATAGGCATTCCAGATATGTTTGCCGATAGGCATTTCAAATATAGGTGCTGATAGGCATTTCAGATGTAGTTTCCGATAGGCATTTCAAAAATAGGTGCCGATAGGCATTTCAGATATAGGTGCCGATAGGCATTTCAGATATAGTTGCCGATTGGCATTTAAAAAATAGGTGCCGATAGGCATTTCAGATATAGAAGCCGATAGGCATTTCAAATATAGGTGCCGATAAGAATTCCAGATATGGTTGCCGATAGGCATTTCAAATATAGGTGCTGATAGTCATTTCAGATGTAGTTTCCGATAGGCATTTCAAAAATTGGTGCCGATAGGCATTTCAGATATAGGTGCCGATAAGCATTTCAGATATAGTTGCCGATAGGCATTTTAAAAATAGGTGCCGATAGGCATTTCAGATATAGAAGCCGATAGGTATTTTAAATATAGGTGTCGATAGGCATTTCAGATATGGTTGCCGATAGGCATTTCAAATATAGGTGCTGATAGGCATTTCAGATGTAGTTTCCGATACGCATTTTAAAAATAGGTGCCGATAGGCATTTCAGATATAGAAGCCGATAGGTATTTCAAATATAGGTGTCGATAGGCATTTCAGATATGGTTGCCGATAGGCATTTCAAATATAGGTGCTGATAGGCATTTCAGATGTGGTTTCCGATAGGCATTTCAAAAATAGGTGCCGATAGGCATTTCAGATATAGGTGCCGATAGGCATTTCAGATATAGTTGCCGATTGGCATTTTTAAAATAGGTGTCGATAGGCATTTCAGATATAGAAGCCAATAGGCATTTCAAATATAGGTGCCGATAGGCATTCCAGATATGGTTGCCGATAGGCATTTCAAATATAGGTGCTGATAGGCATTTCAGAGGTAATTTCCGATAGGCATTTCAAAAATTGGTGCCGATTGGCATTTTAAAAATAGGTGCCGATAGGCATTTCAGATATATAAAAGCCGATAGGTATTTCAAATATATGTGTCGATAGGCATTTCAGATATGGTTGCCGATAGGCATTTCAAATATTGGTGCTGATAGGCATTTCAGATGTGGTTTCCGATAGGCATTTCAAAAATAAATGCCGATAGGCATTTCAGATATAGGTGCCGATAGTAATTGCAGATATAGTTGCCGATTGGCATTTTAAAAATAGGTGCCGATAGGCATTTCAGATATAGAAGCCGATAGGCAAAAAAATTTAGGTGCCGATAGGCATTCCAGATATGGTTGCCGATAGGCATTTCAAATATAGATGCTGATAGGCATTTCAGATGTAGTTTCCGATAGGCATTTCAAAAATAGGTGCCGATAGGCATTTCAGAGATAGGTGCCGATAGGCATTTCAGATATAGTTGCCGATTGGCATTTTAAAAATAGGTGCCGATAATCATTTCAGATATAGAAGCCTATAGGCATTTCAAATATAGGTGCCGATCAGCATTCCAGATATGGTTGCCGATAGGCATTTCAAATATAGGTGTTGATAGGCATTTCAGATGTAGTTTCCGATAGGCGTTTCAAAAATTGGTGCCGATAGGCATTTCAGATATAGGTGCCGATAGGCATTTCAGATATAGTTGCCGATTGGCATTTTAAAAATAGGTGTCGATAGGCATTTCAGATATAGAAGCCAATAGGCATTTCAAATATAGGTGCCGATAGGCATTCCAGATATGGTGTCAGATAGGCATTTCAAATATAGGTGCTGATAGGCATTCCAGATGTAGTTTCCGATAGGCATTTCAAAAATTGGTGCCGATATGCTTTTCAGATATAGGTGCCGATAGGCATTTTAGATATAGTTACCGATTGGCATTTTAAAAATAGGTGCCGAAAGGCATTTCAGATATAGAAGCCGATAGGTATTTCAAATATAGGTGTCGATAGGCATTTCAGATATAGGCGCCGATAGGCATTTTAGATATAGTTGCCGATTGGCATTTTAAAAATAGGTGCCGATAGGCATTTCAGATATAGAAGCCGATAGGCATTTCAAATATAGGTGCCGATCAGCATTCCAGATATGGTTGCCGATAGGCATTTCAAATATAGGTGCTGATAGGCATTTCAGATGTAGTTTTCGATAGGCATTTCAAAAATATGTTCCGATAGGCATTTCAGATATAGGTGCCGATAGGCATTACAGATATAGTTGCCGATTGGCATTTTAAAAATAGGTGCCGATAGGCATTTCAGATATAGAAGCCGATAGGTATTTCAAATATAGGTGTCGATAGGCATTTCAGATATGGTTGCCGATAGGCACTTCAAATATAGGTGCTGATAGGCATTTCAGATGTAGTTTCCGATAGGCATTTCAAAAATTGGTGCCGATAGGCATTTCAGATATATGTGCTGATAGGCATTTCAGATATAGTTGCCGATTGGCATTTTAAAAATAGGTGTCGATAGGCATTTTAAAAATAGGTGTCGATAGGCATTTCAGATATAGAAGCCAATAGGCATTTCAAATATAGGTGCCGATAGGCATTCCAGATATGGTTGCCGATAGGCATTTCAAATATAGTTCTGATAGGCATTCCAGATGTAGTTTCCGATAGGCAATTCAAAAATTGGTGCCGATAGGCATTTCAGATATAGGTGCCGATAGGCATTTCAGATATAGTTACCGATTGGCATTTTAAAAATAGGTGCCGATAGGCATTTCAGATATAGAAGCCGATAGGTATTTCAAATATAGGTGTCGATAGGCATTTCAGATATGGTTGCCGATTGGCATTTTTAAAATAGGTGCCGATAGGCATTTCAGATATAGAAGCCGATAGGCATTTCAAATATAGGTGCCGATAGGCATTCCAGATATATTTGCCGATAGGCATTTCAAATATAAGTGCTGATAGGCATTTCAGATGTAGTTTCCGATAGGCATTTCAAAAATAGGTACCGATAAGCATTTCAGATATAGGTGCTGATAGGCATTTCAGATATAGTTTCCAATTGGCATTTTTAATGTAGATGTCGATAGGCATTTCAGATATAGAAGCCGATAGGCATTTCAAATATAGGTGCCGATAGGCATTCCAGATATGATTGCCGATAGGGATTTCAAATATAGGTGCTAATAGGCATTACAGATGTAGTTTCCGATAGGCATTTCAAAAATTGGTGCCGATAGGCATTTCAGATATAGGTGCCGATAGGCATTTCAGATATTGTTGCCGATTGGCATTTTAAAAATAGGTGCCGATAGGCATTTCAGATATAGAAGCCGATAGGTTTTTCAAATATAGGTGTCGATAGGCATTTCAGATATAGTTGCCGATAGGCATTTCAAATATAGGTGCTGATAGGCATTTCAGATGTAGTTTCCGAAAGGCATTTCAAAAATAGGTGCCGATAGGCATTTCACATATAGGTGCTGATAGGCATTTTAGATGTAGTTTCCGATAGGCATTTCAAAAATAGGTGCCGATAGGCATTTTAGATATAGGTGCCGATAGGCATATCAGATTTAGTTGCCGATAGGCATTTAAAATATAGGTGCCGATAGGCATTTCAGATATAGAAGCCGATAGGCATTTCAAATATAGGTGCCGATAGGCATTCCAGATATGGTTGCCGATAGGCATTTCAAATATAAGTGCTGATAGGCATTTCAGATGTAGTTTCCGATTGGCATTTCAAAAATAGGTGCCGATAGGAATTTCAGATATAGGTCCCGAAAGGCATTTCAGATATAGTTGCCGATTGGCATTTTGAAAATAAGTGCCGATAGACATTTCAGATATAGAAGCCGATAGGCATTTCAAATATAGGTGCCGATAGGCATTCCACATATGGTTGCCGATAGGCATTTCAAATATAGGTGCTGATAGGCATTTCAGATGTAGTTTCCGATAGGCATTTCAGATGTAGTTTCCGATAGGCATTTCAAAAATTGGTGCCGATAAGCATTTCAGATATAGGTGCCGATAGGCATTTCAGATATAGGTGCCGATAGGCATTTCAGATATAGTTGCCGATTGGCATTTTAAAAATAGGTGCCGATAGGCATTTCAGATATAGAAGCCGATAGACATTTCAAATATAGGTGCCGATAGGCATTTCAGATATGGTTGCCGATAGGCATTTCAAATATAGGTGCTGATAGGAATTTCAGATGTAGTTTTTGATAGGCATTTCAAAAATAGGTATCGATAGGCATTTCAGATATAGGTGCCGATAGGCATTTCACATATAGTTGCCAATTGGCATTTTCAAAATAGGTGCCGATAGGCATTTCAGATATAGAAGCCGATAGGCATTTCAAATATAGGTGCCGATAGGCATTCCAGATATGGTTGCCGATAGGCATTTCAAATATAGGTGCTGATAGGCTTTTTAGATGTAGTTTCCGATAGGCATTTCAAAAATTGATGCCGATAGGCATTTCAGATATAGGTGCCGATAGGCATTTCAGATATAGTTGCCGATTGGCATTTTAAAAACAGGCGCCGATAGGCATTTCAGATATAGAAGCCGATAGGTATTTCAAATATATGTGTCGATAGGCATTTCAGATATGGTTGCCGATAGGCATTTCAAATATAGGAGCAGATAGGCATTTTAGATGTATTTTCCGAAAGGCATTTCAAAAATAGGTGCCGATAGGCATTTCAGATATAGGTGCCGATAGGCATTTCAGATATAGTTTCCGATTGGCATTTCAAAAATAGGTGCCGATAGGAATTTCAGATATAGGTCCCGAAAGGCATTTCAGATATAGTTCCGATTGGCATTTTGAAAATAAGTGCCGATAGACATTTCAGATATAGAAGCCGATAGGCATTTCAAATATAGGTGCCGATAGGCATTCCACATATGGTTGCCGATAGGCATTTCAAATATAGGTGCTGATAGGCATTTCAGATGTAGTTTCCGATAGGCATTTCAGATGTAGTTTCCGATAGGCATTTCAAAAATTGGTGCCGATAAGCATTTCAGATATAGGTGCCGATAGGCATTTCAGATATAGGTGCCGATAGGCATTTCAGATATAGTTGCCGATTGGCATTTTAAAAATAGGTGCCGATAGGCATTTCAGATATAGAAGCCGATAGACATTTCAAATATAGGTGCCGATAGGCATTCCAGATATGGTTGCCGATAGGCATTTCAAATATAGGTGCTGATAGGAATTTCAGATGTAGTTTTTGATAGGCATTTCAAAAATAGGTATCGATAGGCATTTCAGATATAGGTGCCGATAGGCATTTCACATATAGTTGCCAATTGGCATTTTCAAAATAGGTGCCGATAGGCATTTCAGATATAGAAGCCGATAGGCATTTCAAATATAGGTGCCGATAGGCATTCCAGATATGGTTGCCGATAGGCATTTCAAATATAGGTGCTGATAGGCTTTTTAGATGTAGTTTCCGATAGGCATTTCAAAAATTGATGCCGATAGGCATTTCAGATATAGGTGCCGATAGGCATTTCAGATATAGTTGCCGATTGGCATTTTAAAAACAGGCGCCGATAGGCATTTCAGATATAGAAGCCGATAGGTATTTCAAATATATGTGTCGATAGGCATTTCAGATATGGTTGCCGATAGGCATTTCAAATATAGGAGCAGATAGGCATTTTAGATGTATTTTCCGAAAGGCATTTCAAAAATAGGTGCCGATAGGCATTTCAGATATAGGTGCCGATAGGCATTTCAGATATAGTTGCCGATTGGCATTTTAAAAATAGGTGCCGATAGGCATTTTAGATATGGTTGCCGATAGGCATTTCAAATATAGGTGCCGATAGGCATTCGAGATATGGTTGCCGATAGGCATTTCAAATATAGGTGCTGATAGGAATTTCAGGTGTAGTTTCCGATAGGCATTTCAAAAATAGGTATCGATAGGCATTTCAGATATAGGTGCCGATAGGCATTTCACATATAGTTGCCAATTGGCATTTTCAAAATAGGTGCCGATAGGCATTTCAGATATAGAAGCCGATAGGCATTTCAAATATAGGTGCCGATAGGCATTCCAGATATGGTTGCCGATAGGCATTTCAAATATAAGTGCTGATAGGCATTTCAGATGTAGTTTCCGATAGGCATTTCAAAAATAGGTACCGATAGGCATTTCAGATATAGGTGCCGATAGGCATTTCAGATATAGTTGCCGATTGGCATTTTAAAAATAGGTGCCGATAGGCATTTCAGATATAGAAGCCGATAGGTATTTCAAATATAGGTGTCGATAGGCATTTCAGATATGGTTGCCGATAGGCATTTCAAATATAGGTGCTGATAGGCATTTCAGATGTAGTTTCGGATAGGCATTTCAAAAATAGGTGCCGATAGGCATTTCAGATATAGGCGCCTATAGGCATTTCAGATATATCTGCCGATTGGCATTTCAAAAATAGGTGCCGATAGGCATTTCAGATATAGGTGCCGATAGGCATATCAGATATAGTTGCCGATAGGCATTTAAAATATAGGTGCCGACAGGCATTTCAAATATAGGTGTCGATAGGCATTTCAGATATAAATGTCGAAAGGCATTTCAGATATAGGTGCCGATAGGCATTTGTGATGTGGTTGCCGATAGGCATTTTAAAATATAGGTGCTGATAGGCATTTCAGTTGTAGTTTTCGATAGGCATTTCAAAAATAGGTGCCGAATGGCATTTCAGATATAGGTGCCGATAGGCACTTCAGATATAGTTGCCGGTTGGCATTTTAAAAAAAGTGCCGATAGGCATTTCAGATATAGAAGCCGATAGGCATTTCAAATATAGGTGCCGATAGGTATTCCAGATATGTTTGCCGATAGGCATTTCAAATATAGGTGCTGATAGGCATTTTAGATGTAATTTCCGATATGCATTTCAAAAATAGGTGCCGATAGGCATTTCAGATATAGGTGCCGATAGGCATTTCAGATATAGTTGCCGATTTGCATTTTAAAAATAGGTGCCGATAGGCATTTCAGATATAGAAGCCGATAGGCATTTCAAATATAGGTGCCGATAGGCATTTCAGATGTAGTTTCCGATAGGCATTTCAAAAATTGTTGCCGATAGGCATTTCAGATATATTTGCCGATTTGCATTTTAAAAATAGGTGCCGATAGGCATTTCAGATATAGAAGCCGATAGGTATTTCAAATATAGGTGTCGATAGGCATTTCAGATATGGTTGCCGATAGGCATTTTAAATATAGGTGCTAATAGGCATTTCAGATGTAGTTTCCGATAGGGATTTCAAAAATAGGTGCCGATAGGCATTTCAGAATTAGGTGCCGATAGGCATATCAGATATAGTTGCCGATTGGCATTTTAAAAATAGGTGTCGATAGGCATTTCAGATATGGTTGCCGATAGGCATTTCAAATATAGGTGCTGATAGGCATTCCAGATGTAGTTTCCGATAGGCATATCAAAAATTGGTGCCGATAGGCATTTCAGATATAGTTACCGATTAATATTTTAAAAATAGGTGTCGATAGGCATTTCAGATATGGTTGCCGATAGGCATTTCAAATATAGGTTCTGATAGGCATTTCAGATGTAGTTTCCGATAGGCATTACAAAAATAGGTGCCGATAGGCATTTTAGATATAGGTGCCGATAGTCATTTCAGATATAGTTGCCGATTGGCATTTTAAAAATAGGTGCCGATAGGCATTTCAGATATAGAAGCCGATAGGCATTTTAAATATAGGTGCCGATAGGCATTCCAGATATGGTTGTCGATAGGCATTTCAAATATAGGTGCCGATAGGCATTTCAGATATAGAAGCCGATAGGCATTTCAAAAATAGGTGCCGATAAGCATTTCAGATATAGGTGCCGATAGGCATTTCAGATATAGTTGCCAACTGGCATTTTAAAAATAGGTGCCGATAGGCATTTCAGATATAGAAGCCGATAGGCATTTCAAATATAGGTGCCGATAGGCATTCCAGATATGGTTGCCGATAGGCATTTCAAATATAGGTGCTGATAGGCATTTTAGATGTAGTTTCCGAT
The DNA here is from genome assembly GCA_034508555.1 of Venustoraphidia nigricollis. Taxonomy (NCBI): domain Eukaryota; kingdom Metazoa; phylum Arthropoda; class Insecta; order Raphidioptera; family Raphidiidae; genus Venustoraphidia; species Venustoraphidia nigricollis. The sequence continues at coordinate 34,954 of JAVRKA010000390.1, read as the reverse complement.
AGGCATTTCAAAAATTGATGCCGATAGGCATTTCAGATATAGGTGCCGATAGGCATTTCAGATATAGTTGCCGATTGGCATTTTAAAAACAGGTGCCGATAGGCATTTCAGATATAGAAGCCGATAGATATTTCAAATATAGGTGTCGATAGGCATTTCAGATATGGTTGCCGATAGGCATTTCAAATATAGGAGCAGATAGGCATTTCAGATGTAGTTTCCGAAAGGCATTTCCAAAATAGGTGCCGATAGGCATTTCAGATATAGGTGCCGATAGGCATTTCAGATATAGTTGCCGATTGGCATTTTAAAAATAGGTGCCGATAGGCATTTCAGATATAGAAGCCGAAAGGCATTTCAAATATAGGTGCCGATAGGCATTCCAGATATGGTTGCCGATAGGCATTTCAAATATAAGTGCTGATAGGCATTTCAGATGTAGTTTCCGATAGGCATTTCAAAAATAGGTGCCGATAGGCATTTCAGACATAGGTGCCGATAGGATTTTCAGATATAGTTGCCGATTGGCATTTTAAAAATAGGTGCCGATAGGCATTTCAGATATAGAAGCCGATAGGCATTTCAAATATAGGTGCCGATAGGCATTCCTGATATAGTTGCCGATAGGCATTTCAAATATAGGTGCTGATAGGCATTTCAGATGTAGTTTCTGATAGGCATTTCAAATATAGGTGCTGATAGGCATTTCAGATGTACTTTCCGATAGGCATTTCAAAAATTGGTGCCAATAGGCATTTCAGATATAGGTGCCGATAGGCATTTCAGATATAGTTGCCGATTGGCATTTTAAAAATAGGTGCCGATAGGCATTTCAGATATAGAAGCCGATAGGTATTTCAAATATAGGTGTCGATAGGCATTTCAGATATGGTTGCCGATAGGCATGTCAGATATAGTTGCCGATTGGCATTTTAAAATAGGTGTCGATAGGCATTTCAGATATAGAAGCCGATAGGCATTTCAAATATAGGTGCCGATAGGCATCCTAGATATGGTTGCCGATAGGCATTTCAAATATAGTTGCTGATAGGCATTCCAGATGTATTTTCCGATAGGCATTTCAAAAATTGGTGCCGATAGGCATTTCAGATATAGGTGCCGATAGGCATTTCAGATATAGTTACCAATTGGCATTTTAAAAATAGGTGCCGATAGGCATTTCAGATATAGAAGCCGATAGGTATTTCAAATATAAGTGTCGATAGGCATTTCAGATATGGTTGCCGATAGGCATTTCAAATATAGGTGCTGATAGGCATTTCAGATGTAGTTTCCGATAGGCATTTCAAAAATAGGTGCCGATAGGCAATTCAGATATTGGTGCCGATAGGCATTTCAGATATAGTTGCCGATTGGCATTTTAAAAATAGGTGCCGATAGGCATTTCAGATATAGAAGCCGATAGGCATTTCAAATATAGGAGCCGATAGGCATTCCAGATATGGTTGCCGATAGGCATTTCAAATATAGGTGCTGATAGGCATTTCAGATGTAGTTTCCGATAGGCATTTCAAAAATAGGTGCCGATAGGCATTTCAGATATAGGTGCCGATAAGCATTTCAGATATAGTTGCCAATTGGCATTTTAAAAATAGGTGCCGATAGGCATTTCAGATATAGAAGCCGATAGGCATTTCAAATATAGGTGCCGATAGGCATTCCAGATATGGTTGCCGATAGGCATTTCAAATATAGGTACTGATAGGCATTTCAGATGGAGTTTCCGATAGGCATTACAGATGGAGTTTCCGATAGGCATTTCAAAAATTAGTGCCAATAGGCATTTCAGATATAGGTGCCGATAGGCATATCAGATATAGTTGCCGATAGGCATTTAAAATATAGGTGCCGATAGGCATTTCAAATATAGGTGTCGATAGGCATTTCAGATATAAATGCCGAAAGGCATTTCAGATATAGGTGCCGATAGGCATTTCTGATGTGGTTGCCGATAGGCATTTCAAATATAGGTGCTGAAGGGCATTTCAGATGTAGTTTTCGATAGGCATTTCAAAAATAGGTGCCGATAGGCATTTCAGATATAGGTGCCGATAGGCACTTCAGATATAGTTGCCGATTGGCATTTTAAAAATAGGTGCCGATAGGCATTTCAGATATAGAAGCCGATAGGCATTTCAAATATACGTGCCGATAGGCATTCCAGATATGGTTGCCGATAGGCATTTCAAATATAGGTGCAGATAGGCATTTCAGATGTAGTTTCCGATAGGCATTTCAAAAATTGGGCCGATAGGCATTTCAGATATAGGTGCCGATAGGCATTTCAGGTATAGTTGCCGATTGGCATTTTAAAAATAGGTGCCGATAGGCATTACAGATATAGAAGCAGATAGGTATTTCAAATATATGTGTCGATAGGCATTTCATATATGGTTGCCGTTAGGCATTTCAAATATAGGTCCTGATAGGCATTTCAGATATAGTTTCCGATAGGCATTTCAAAAATAGGTTCCGATAGGCATTTCAGATATAGGTGCCGATAGGCATTTCAGGTATAGTTGCCGATTGCCATTTTTAAAATAGGTGCCGATAGGCATTACAGATATAGAAGCAGATAGGTATTTCAAATATATGTGTCGATAGGCATTTCAGATATGGTTGCCGATAGGCATTTCAGATATGGTTGCCGATAGGCATTTCAGATGTAGTTTCCGATAGGCATTTCAAAAATAGGTGCCGATAGGCATTTCAGATATAGAAGCCGATAGGTATTTCAAATATAGGTGTCGATAGGCATTTCAGATATGGTTGCCGATAGGCATATCAAATATAGTTGCTGATTGGCATTTTAAAAACAGGTGCCGATAGGCATTTCAGTTATAGAAGCCGATAGGTATTTCAAATATGGGTGTCGATAGGCATTTCAGATGTGGTTGCCGATAGGCATTTCAAATATAGGAGCAGATAGGCATTTCAGATGTATTTTCCGAAAGGCATTTCAAAAATAGGTGCCGTTAGGCATTTTAGATATAGGTGTTGATAGGCATTTCAGATATATTTGCCGATAGGCATTTAAAATATAGGTGCCGATAGGCATTTCAAATATAGGTGTCGATAGGCATTTCAGATATAAATGCCGAAAGGCATTTCAGATATAGGTGCCGATAGGCATTTCTGATGTGGTTGCCGATAGGCATTTCAAATATAGGTGCTGATAGGCATTTCAGATGTAGTTTTCGATAGGCATTTCAAAAATAGGTGCCGGTAGGTATTTCAGATATAGGTGCCGATAGGCACTTCAGATATAGTTGCCGATTGGCATTTTAAAAATAGGTGCCGATAGGCATTTCAGATATAGAAGCCGATAGGCATTTCAAATATAGGTGCCGATAGGCATTCCAGATATGGTTGCCGATAGGCATTTCAAATATAGGTGCTGATAGGCATTTCAGATGTAGTTTCCGATAGGCATTTCAAAAATAGGTGCCGATAGGCATTTTAGATATCGGTGCGATAGGCATTTCAGATATAGTTGCCGATTGGCATTTTAAAAATGGGTGCCGATAGGCATTTCAGATATAGAAGCCGATAGGCATTTCAAATATAGGTGCCGATATGCATTCCAGATATGGTTGCCGATAGGCCTTTCAAATATAGGTGCTGATAGGCATTTCAGATGGAGTTTCCGATAGGCATTACAGATGGAGTTTCCGATAGGCATTTCAAAAATTAGTGCCGATAGGCATTTCAGATATAGGTGCCGATAGGCATATCAGATATATTTGCCGATAGGCATTTAAAATATAGGTGCCGATAGGCATTTCAAATATAGGTGTCGATAGGCATTTCAGATATAAATGCCGAAAGGCATATCAGATATAGGTGCCGATAGGCATTTCTGATGTGGTTGCCGATAGGCATTTCAAATATAGGTGCCGATAGGCATTTCAGATATAGAAGCCGATAGACATTTCAAATATAGGTGCCGATAGGCATTCCAGATATGGTTGCCGATAGGCATTTCAAATATAAGTGCTGATAGGCATTTCAGATGTAGTTTCCGATAGGCATTTCAAAAATAGGTACCGATAGGCATTTCAGATATAGGTGCCGATAGGCATTTCAGATAAAGTAGCCGATTGGCATTTTAAAAATAGGTGTCAATAGGCATTTCAGATATAGAAGCCGATAGGCATTTCAAATATAGGTGCCGATAGGCATTCCAGATATGGTTGCCGATAGGCCGTTCAAATATAGGTGCTGATAGGAATTTTAGATGTAGTTTCCGATAGGCATTTCAAAAATTGATGCCGATAGGCATTTCAGATATAGGTGCCGATAGGCATTTCAGATATAGTTACCGATTGGCATTTTAAAAACAGGTGCCGATAGGCATTTCAGATATAGAAGCCGATAGGTATTTCAAATATAGATGTCGATAGGCATTCCAGATATGGTTGCCGATAGGCATTTTAAATATAGGAGCAGATAGCCATTTCAGATGTAGTTTCCGAAAGGCATTTCAAAAATAGGTGCCGATAGGCATTTCAGATATTTGTACCGATAGGCATTTCAGATATAGTTGCCGATTGGCATTTTAAAAATAGGTCCCGATAGGCATTTCAGATATAGAAGCCGATAGGCATTTCAAATATAGGTGCCGATAGGCATTCCAGATATGTTTGCCGATAGGCATTTCAAATATAAGTGCTGATAGGCATTTCAGATGTAGTTTCCGATAGGCATTTCAAAAATAGGTACCGATAGGCATTTCAGATATAGGTGCCGATAGGCATTTCAGAAATAGTTGCCAATTGGCATTTTAAAAATAGGTGTCGATAGGGATTTCAGATATAGAAGCCGGTAGGCATTTCGAATATAGGTGCCGATAGGCATTCCAGATTTAGAAGCCGATAGGCATTTCAAATATAGGTGCTGATAGGCATTTCAGATGTAGTTTCCGTTAGGCATTCCAAAAATTGGTGCCGATAGGCATTTCAGATATAGTTACCGATTAACATTTTAAAAATAGGTGTCGATAGGCATTTCAGATATGGTTGCCGATAGGCATTTCAAATATAGGTTCTGATAGGCATTTCAGATGTAGTTTCCGATAGGCATTTCAAAAATAGGTGCCGATAGGCATTTCAGATATAGTTACCGATTAACATTTTAAAAATAGGTGTCGATAGGCATTTCAGATATGGTTGCCGATAGGCATTTCAAATATAGGTTCTGATAGGCATTTCAGATGTAGTTTCCGATAGGCATTTCAAAAATAGGTGCCGATAGGCATTTTAGATATAGGTGCCGATAGTCATTTCAGATATAGTTGCCGATTGGCATTTTAAAAATAGGTGCCGATAGGCATTTCAGATATAGAAGCCGATAGGCATTTCAAATATAGGTGCCGATAGGCATTCCAGATATGGTTGTCGATAGGCATTTCAAATATAGGTGCCGATAGGCATTTCAGATATAGAAGCCGATAGGCATTTCAAAAATAGGTGCCGATAAGCATTTCAGATATAGGTGCCGATAGGCATTTCAGATATAGTTGCCAACTGGCATTTTAAAAATAGGTGCCGATAGGCATTTCAGATATAGAAGCCGATAGGCATTTCAAATATAGGTGCCGATAGGCATTCCAGATATGGTTGCCGATAGGCATTTCAAATATAGGTGCTGATAGGCATTTTAGATGTAGTTTCCGATAGGCATTTCAAAAATTGATGCCGATAGGCATTTCAGATATAGGTGCCGATAGGCATTTCAGATATAGTTGCCGATTGGCATTTTAAAAACAGGTGCCGATAGGCATTTCAGATATAGAAGCCGATAGATATTTCAAATATAGGTGTCGATAGGCATTTCAGATATGGTTGCCGATAGGCATTTCAAATATAGGAGCAGATAGGCATTTCAGATGTAGTTTCCGAAAGGCATTTCCAAAATAGGTGCCGATAGGCATTTCAGATATAGGTGCCGATAGGCATTTCAGATATAGTTGCCGATTGGCATTTTAAAAATAGGTGCCGATAGGCATTTCAGATATAGAAGCCGAAAGGCATTTCAAATATAGGTGCCGATAGGCATTCCAGATATGGTTGCCGATAGGCATTTCAAATATAAGTGCTGATAGGCATTTCAGATGTAGTTTCCGATAGGCATTTCAAAAATAGGTGCCGATAGGCATTTCAGACATAGGTGCCGATAGGATTTTCAGATATAGTTGCCGATTGGCATTTTAAAAATAGGTGCCGATAGGCATTTCAGATATAGAAGCCGATAGGCATTTCAAATATAGGTGCCGATAGGCATTCCTGATATAGTTGCCGATAGGCATTTCAAATATAGGTGCTGATAGGCATTTCAGATGTAGTTTCTGATAGGCATTTCAAATATAGGTGCTGATAGGCATTTCAGATGTACTTTCCGATAGGCATTTCAAAAATTGGTGCCAATAGGCATTTCAGATATAGGTGCCGATAGGCATTTCAGATATAGTTGCCGATTGGCATTTTAAAAATAGGTGCCGATAGGCATTTCAGATATAGAAGCCGATAGGTATTTCAAATATAGGTGTCGATAGGCATTTCAGATATGGTTGCCGATAGGCATGTCAGATATAGTTGCCGATTGGCATTTTAAAATAGGTGTCGATAGGCATTTCAGATATAGAAGCCGATAGGCATTTCAAATATAGGTGCCGATAGGCATCCTAGATATGGTTGCCGATAGGCATTTCAAATATAGTTGCTGATAGGCATTCCAGATGTATTTTCCGATAGGCATTTCAAAAATTGGTGCCGATAGGCATTTCAGATATAGGTGCCGATAGGCATTTCAGATATAGGTGCCGATAGGCATTTCAGATATTGTTACCAATTGGCATTTTAAAAATAGGTGCCGATAGGCATTTCAGATATAGAAGCCGATAGGTATTTCAAATATAAGTGTCGATAGGCATTTCAGATATGGTTGCCGATAGGCATTTCAAATATAGGTGCTGATAGGCATTTCAGATGTAGTTTCCGATAGGCATTTCAAAAATAGGTGCCGATAGGCATTTCAGATATTGGTGCCGATAGGCATTTCAGATATAGTTGCCGATTGGCATTTTAAAAATAGGTGCCGATAGGCATTTCAGATATAGAAGCCGATAGGCATTTCAAATATAGGAGCCGATAGGCATTCCAGATATGGTTGCCGATAGGCATTTCAAATATAGGTGCTGATAGGCATTTCAGATGTAGTTTCCGATAGGCATTTCAAAAATAGGTGCCGATAGGCATTTCAGATATAGGTGCCGATAAGCATTTCAGATATAGTTGCCAATTGGCATTTTAAAAATAGGTGCCGATAGGCATTTCAGATATAGAAGCCGATAGGCATTTCAAATATAGGTGCCGATAGGCATTCCAGATATGGTTGCCGATAGGCATTTCAAATATAGGTACTGATAGGCATTTCAGATGGAGTTTCCGATAGGCATTACAGATGGAGTTTCCGATAGGCATTTCAAAAATTAGTGCCAATAGGCATTTCAGATATAGGTGCCGATAGGCATATCAGATATAGTTGCCGATAGGCATTTAAAATATAGGTGCCGATAGGCATTTCAAATATAGGTGTCGATAGGCATTTCAGATATAAATGCCGAAAGGCATTTCAGATATAGGTGCCGATAGGCATTTCTGATGTGGTTGCCGATAGGCATTTCAAATATAGGTGCTGAAGGGCATTTCAGATGTAGTTTTCGATAGGCATTTCAAAAATAGGTGCCGATAGGCATTTCAGATATAGGTGCCGATAGGCACTTCAGATATAGTTGCCGATTGGCATTTTAAAAATAGGTGCCGATAGGCATTTCAGATATAGAAGCCGATAGGCATTTCAAATATACGTGCCGATAGGCATTCCAGATATGGTTGCCGATAGGCATTTCAAATATAGGTGCAGATAGGCATTTCAGATGTAGTTTCCGATAGGCATTTCAAAAATTGGGCCGATAGGCATTTCAGATATAGGTGCCGATAGGCATTTCAGGTATAGTTGCCGATTGGCATTTTAAAAATAGGTGCCGATAGGCATTACAGATATAGAAGCAGATAGGTATTTCAAATATATGTGTCGATAGGCATTTCATATATGGTTGCCGTTAGGCATTTCAAATATAGGTCCTGATAGGCATTTCAGATATAGTTTCCGATAGGCATTTCAAAAATAGGTTCCGATAGGCATTTCAGATATAGGTGCCGATAGGCATTTCAGGTATAGTTGCCGATTGCCATTTTTAAAATAGGTGCCGATAGGCATTACAGATATAGAAGCAGATAGGTATTTCAAATATATGTGTCGATAGGCATTTCAGATATGGTTGCCGATAGGCATTTCAGATATGGTTGCCGATAGGCATTTCAGATGTAGTTTCCGATAGGCATTTCAAAAATAGGTGCCGATAGGCATTTCAGATATAGAAGCCGATAGGTATTTCAAATATAGGTGTCGATAGGCATTTCAGATATGGTTGCCGATAGGCATATCAAATATAGTTGCTGATTGGCATTTTAAAAACAGGTGCCGATAGGCATTTCAGATATAGAAGCCGATAGGTATTTCAAATATGGGTGTCGATAGGCATTTCAGATGTGGTTGCCGATAGGCATTTCAAATATAGGAGCAGATAGGCATTTCAGATGTATTTTCCGAAAGGCATTTCAAAAATAGGTGCCGTTAGGCATTTTAGATATAGGTGTTGATAGGCATTTCAGATATATTTGCCGATAGGCATTTAAAATATAGGTGCCGATAGGCATTTCAAATATAGGTGTCGATAGGCATTTCAGATATAAATGCCGAAAGGCATTTCAGATATAGGTGCCGATAGGCATTTCTGATGTGGTTGCCGATAGGCATTTCAAATATAGGTGCTGATAGGCATTTCAGATGTAGTTTTCGATAGGCATTTCAAAAATAGGTGCCGGTAGGTATTTCAGATATAGGTGCCGATAGGCACTTCAGATATAGTTGCCGATTGGCATTTTAAAAATAGGTGCCGATAGGCATTTCAGATATAGAAGCCGATAGGCATTTCAAATATAGGTGCCGATAGGCATTCCAGATATGGTTGCCGATAGGCATTTCAAATATAGGTGCTGATAGGCATTTCAGATGTAGTTTCCGATAGGCATTTCAAAAATAGGTGCCGATAGGCATTTTAGATATCGGTGCGATAGGCATTTCAGATATAGTTGCCGATTGGCATTTTAAAAATGGGTGCCGATAGGCATTTCAGATATAGAAGCCGATAGGCATTTCAAATATAGGTGCCGATATGCATTCCAGATATGGTTGCCGATAGGCCTTTCAAATATAGGTGCTGATAGGCATTTCAGATGGAGTTTCCGATAGGCATTACAGATGGAGTTTCCGATAGGCATTTCAAAAATTAGTGCCGATAGGCATTTCAGATATAGGTGCCGATAGGCATATCAGATATATTTGCCGATAGGCATTTAAAATATAGGTGCCGATAGGCATTTCAAATATAGGTGTCGATAGGCATTTCAGATATAAATGCCGAAAGGCATATCAGATATAGGTGCCGATAGGCATTTCTGATGTGGTTGCCGATAGGCATTTCAAATATAGGTGCCGATAGGCATTTCAGATATAGAAGCCGATAGACATTTCAAATATAGGTGCCGATAGGCATTCCAGATATGGTTGCCGATAGGCATTTCAAATATAAGTGCTGATAGGCATTTCAGATGTAGTTTCCGATAGGCATTTCAAAAATAGGTACCGATAGGCATTTCAGATATAGGTGCCGATAGGCATTTCAGATAAAGTAGCCGATTGGCATTTTAAAAATAGGTGTCAATAGGCATTTCAGATATAGAAGCCGATAGGCATTTCAAATATAGGTGCCGATAGGCATTCCAGATATGGTTGCCGATAGGCCGTTCAAATATAGGTGCTGATAGGAATTTTAGATGTAGTTTCCGATAGGCATTTCAAAAATTGATGCCGATAGGCATTTCAGATATAGGTGCCGATAGGCATTTCAGATATAGTTACCGATTGGCATTTTAAAAACAGGTGCCGATAGGCATTTCAGATATAGAAGCCGATAGGTATTTCAAATATAGATGTCGATAGGCATTCCAGATATGGTTGCCGATAGGCATTTTAAATATAGGAGCAGATAGCCATTTCAGATGTAGTTTCCGAAAGGCATTTCAAAAATAGGTGCCGATAGGCATTTCAGATATATGTACCGATAGGCATTTCAGATATAGTTGCCGATTGGCATTTTAAAAATAGGTCCCGATAGGCATTTCAGATATAGAAGCCGATAGGCATTTCAAATATAGGTGCCGATAGGCATTCCAGATATGTTTGCCGATAGGCATTTCAAATATAAGTGCTGATAGGCATTTCAGATGTAGTTTCCGATAGGCATTTCAAAAATAGGTACCGATAGGCATTTCAGATATAGGTGCCGATAGGCATTTCAGAAATAGTTGCCAATTGGCATTTTAAAAATAGGTGTCGATAGGGATTTCAGATATAGAAGCCGGTAGGCATTTCGAATATAGGTGCCGATAGGCATTCCAGATATAGAAGCCGATAGGCATTTCAAATATAGGTGCTGATAGGCATTTCAGATGTAGTTTCCGTTAGGCATTCCAAAAATTGGTGCCGATAGGCATTTCAGATATAGGTGCCGATAGGCATTTCAGATATAGTTGCCGATTGGCATTCCAAAGATTGGTGCCGATAGGCATTTCAGATATAGAAGCCGATAGGTATTTCAAATATAGGTGTCGATAGGCATTTCAGATATGGTTGCCGATAGGCATTTCAAATATAGGTGCTGATAAGCATTTTAGATGTAGTTTCCGATAGGCATTTCAAAAATAGGTGCCGATAGGCATTTCAGATATAGGTGCCGATAGGCATTTCAGATATAGTTGCCGATTGGCATTTTAAAAATTGGTGCCGATAGGCATTTCAGATATAGAAGCCAATAGGCATTTCAAATATAGGTGCCGATAGGCATTCCAGATATAATTGCCGATAGGCATTTCAAATATAAGTGCTGATAGGCATTTAAAATATAGGTGCCGATAGGCATTTCAACTATAGGTGTCGATAGGCATTTCAGATATAAATGCCGAAAGGCATTTCAGATATAGGTGCCGATAGGCATTTCTGATGTGGTTGCCGATAGGCATTTCAAATATAGGTGCTGATAGGCATTTCAGATGTAGTTTTCGATAGGCATTTCAAAAATAGGTGCCGATAGGCATTTCAAGTATAGGTGCCGATAGGCACTTCAGATATAGTTGCCGATTGGCATTTTAAAAATAGGTGCCGATAGGCATTTCAGATATAGAAGCCGATAGGCATTTCAAATATAGGTGCCGATAGCCATTCCAGATATGGTTGCCGATAGGCATTTCAAATATAGGTGCTGATAGGCATTTCAGATGTAGATTCCGATAGACATTTCAAAAATAGGTGCCGATAGGCATTTCAGATATAGGTGCCGATAGGTATTTCAGATATAGTTGCCGATAGGCATTTTAAAAATAGGTGCCGATAGACATTTCAGATATAGAAGCCGATAGGCATTTCAAATATGGGTGCCGATAGGCATTCCAGATATGGTTGCCGATAGGCATTTCAAATATACGTGCTGATAGGCATTTCAGATGTAGTTTCCGATAGGCATTTCAAAAATTGGTGCCGATAGGCATTTCAGATATAGGTGCCGATAGGCATTTCAGATATAGTTGCCGATTGGCATTTTAAAAATAGGTGCCGATAGGCATTTCAGATATAGAAGCCGATAGGTATTTCAAATATAGGTGTCGATAGGCATTTCAGATATGGTTGCCGATAGGCATTTCAAATATTGGTGCTGATAGGCATTTCAGATGTAGTTTCCGATAGGCATTTCAAAAATAGGTGCCGATAGGCATTTCAGATATAGGTGCCGATAGGCATTACAGATATAGTTGCCGATTGGCATTTTAAAAATAGGTGCCGATAGGCATTTCAGATATAGAAGCCGATGGGCATTTCAAATATAGGTGCCGATAGGCATTCCAGATATGGTTGCCGATAGGCATTTCAAATATAGGTGCTGATAGGCATTTCAGATGTAGTTTCCGATAGGCATTTCAAAAATAGGTGCCGATAGGTATTTCAGATATAGGTGCCGATAGGCATTTCAGATATAGTTGCCGATTGGCATTTTAAAAATAGGTGCCGATAGGCATTTCAGATATAGAAGCTGATAGGCATTTCAAATATAGGTGCCGATAGGCATTTCAGATATAGAAGCCGATAGGTATTTCAATCATAGGTGTCGATAGGCATTCCTGATATGGTTGCCGATAGGTATTTCAAATATAGGTGCTGATAGGCATTTCAGATGTAGTTTCTGATAGGCATTTCAAAAATAGGTGCCGATAGGCATTTCAGATATAGGTGCCGATAGGCATTTCAGTTATAGTTGCCGATTGGCATTTTAAAAATAGGTGCCGATAGGCATTTCAGATATAGAAGCCGATAGGCATTTCATATATAGGTGCCGATAAGCATTCCAGATATGGTTGCCGATAGGCATTTAAAATATAGGTGCTGATAGGCATTTCAGATGTAGTTTCCGATAGGCATTTCAAAAATTAATGCCAATAGGCATTTAAGATATAGGTGCCGATAGGCATTTCAGATATAGTTGCCGATTGGCATTTTAAAAATAGGTGCCGATAGGCATTTCAGATATAGAAGCCGATAGGCATTTCATATATAGGTGCCGATAAGCATTCCAGATATGGTTGCCGATAGGCATTTCAAATATAGGTGCTGATAGGCATTTCAGATGTAGTTTCCGATAGGCATTTAAAAAATAGGTGCCGATAGGCATTTCAGATATAGGTGCCGATAGGCATGTCAGATATAGTTGCCGATTGGCATTTTGAAAATAGGTGTCGATAGGCATTTCAGATATAGAAGCCGATAGGCATTTCAAATATATGTGCCGATAGGCATCCCAGATATGGTTGCCGATAGGCATTTCAAATATAGTTGCTGATAGGCATTCCAGATGTATTTTCCGATAGGCATTTCAAAAATTGGTGCCGATAGGCATTTCAGATATAGGTGCCGATAGGCATTTCAGATATAGTTACCGATTGGCATTTTAAAAATAGGTGCCGATAGGCATTTCAGATATAGAAGCCGATAGGTATTTCAAATATAGGTGTCGATAGGCATTTCACATATGGTTGCCGATAGGCATTTCAAATATAGGTGCTGATAGGCATTTCAGATGTAGTTTCCGATAGGCATTTCAAAAATAGGTGCCGATAGGCATTTCAGATATTGGTGCCGATAGGCATTTCAGATATAGTTGCCGATTGGCATTTTAAAAATAGGTGCCGATAGGCATTTCAGATATAGAAGCCGATAGGCATTTCAAATATAGGAGCCGATAGGCATTCCAGATATGGTTGCCGATAGGCATTTCAAATATAGGTGCTGATAGGCATTTCAGATGTAGTTTCCGATAGGCATTTCAAAAATAGGTGCCGATAGGCATTTCAGATATAGGTGCCGATAAGCATTTCAGATATAGTTGCCAATTGGCATTTTAAAAATAGGTGCCGATAGGCATTTCAGATATAGAAGCCGATAGGCATTTCAAATATAGGTGCCGATAGGCATTCCAGATATGGTTGCCGATAGGCATTTCAAATATAGGTGCTGATAGGCATTTTAGATGTAGTTACCGATAGGCATTTAAAAAATTGATGCCGATAGGCATTTCATATATAGGTGTCGATAGGCATAATAGATATAGTTGCCGATTGGCATTTTAAAAACGGGTGCCGATAGGCATTTCAGATATAGAAGCCAATAGGTATTTCAAATATAGGTGTCGATAGGCATTTCAGATATGGTTGCCGATAGGCATTTCAAATATAGGAGCAGATAGGCATTTCAGATGTATTTTCCGAAAGGCATTTTAAAAATAGGTGCCGATAGGCATTTCAGATATAGGTGCCGATAGGCATTTCAGATATAGTTGCCGATTGGCATTTTAAAAATAGGTGCCGATAGGCATTTCAGATATAGGTGCCGATAGGCATTTCAGATATAGTTGCCGATTGGCATTTTAAAAATAGGTGCCGATAGGCATTTCAGATATAGAAGCCGATAGACATTTCAAATGTAGGTGCCGATAGGCATTCCAGATATGGTTGCCGATAGGCATTTCAAATTTAAGTGCTGATAGGCATTTCAGATGTAATTTCCGATAGGCATTTCAAAAATAGGTACCGATAGGCATTTCAGATATAGGTGCCGATAGGCATTTCAGATATAGTTGCCGATTGGCATTTTAAAAATAGGCGTCGATAGGCATTTCAGATATAGAAGCCGATAGGCATTTCAAATATAGGTGCCGATAAGCATTCCAGATATGGTTGCCGATAGGCATTTCAAATATAGTTGCTGATAGGCATTCCAGATGTATTTTCCGATAGGCATTTCAAAAATTGGTGCCGATAGGCATTTCAAATATAGGTGTCGATAGGCATTCCAGATATGGTTGCCGATAGGCATTTCAAATATAGGAGCAGATAGGCATTTCAGATGTAGTTTCCGAAAGGCATTTCAAAAATAGGTGCCGATAGGCATTTCAAATATAGGTGCCGATAGGCATTTTAGATATAGTTGCCGATTGGCATTTTAAAAATAGGTCCCGATAGGCATTTCAGATATAGAAGCCGATAGGCATTTCAAATATAGGTGTCGATAGGCATTCCTGATATGGTTGCCGATAGGCATTTCAAATATAGGTGCTGATAGGCATTTCAGATGTAGTTTCCGATAGGCATTTCAAAAATTGGTGCCAATAGGCATTTCAGATATAGGTGCCGATAGGCATTTCAGATATATTTGCCGATTGGCATTTTAAAAATAGGTGCCGATAGGCATTTCAGATATAGAAGCCGATAGGTATTTCAAATATAGGTGTCGATAGGCATTTCAGATATGGTTGCCGATAGGCATTTCAAATATAGGTGCTGATAGGCATTTCAGATGTAGTTTCCGATAGGCATTTAAAAAATAGGTGCCGATAGGCATTTCAGATATAGGTGCCGATAGGCATGTCAGATATAGTTGCCGATTGGCATTTTGAAAATAGGTGTCGATAGGCATTTCAGATATAGAAGCCGATAGGCATTTCAAATATAGGTGCCGATAGGCATCCCAGATATGGTTGCCGATAGGCATTTCAAATATAGTTGCTGATAGGCATTCCAGATGTATTTTCCGATAGGCATTTCAAAAATTGGTGCCGATAGGCATTTCAGATATAGGTGCCGATAGGCATTTCAGATATAGTTACCGATTGGCATTTTAAAAATAGGTGCCGATAGGCATTTCAGATATAGAAGCCGATAGGTATTTCAAATATAGGTGTCGATAGGCATTTCAGATATGGTTGCCGATAGGCATTTCAAATATAAGTGCTTATAGGCATTTCAGATGTAGTTTCCGATAGGCATTTAAAAAATAGGTGCCGATAGGCATTTCAGATATTGGTGCCGATAGGCATTTCAGATATAGTTGCCGATTGGCATTTTAAAAATAGGTGCCGATAGGCATTTCAGATATAGAAGCCGATAGGCATTTCAAATATAGGAGCCGATAGGCATGCCAGATATGGTTGCCGATAGGCATTTCAAATATAGGTGCTGATAGGCATTTCAGATGTAGTTTCCGATAGGCATTTCAAAAATAGGTGCCGATAGGCATTTCAGATATAGGTGCCGATAAGCATTTCAGATATAGTTGCCAATTGGCATTTTAAAAACAGGTGCCGATAGGCATTTCAGATATAGAAGCCGATAGGCATTTCAAATATAGGTGCCGATAGGCATTCCAGATATGGTTGCCGATAGGCATTTCAAATATAGATGCTGATAGGCATTTCAGATGGAGTTTCCGATAGGCATTACAGATGGAGTTTCCGATAGGCATTTCAAAAATTAGTGCCGATAGGCATTTCAGATATAGGTGCCGATAGGCATATCAGATATAGTTGCCGATAGGCATTTAAAATATAGGTGCCGATAGGCATTTCAAATATAGGTGTCGATAGGCATTTCAGATATAAATGCCGAAAGGCATTTCAGATATAGGTGCCGATAGGCATTTCTGATGTGGTTGCCGATAGGCATTTCAAATATAGGTGCTGATAGGCATTTCAGATGTAGTTTTCGATAGGCATTTCAAAAATAGGTGCCGATAGGCATTTCAGATATAAGTGCCGATAGGCACTTCAGATATAGTTGCCGATTGGCATTTTAAAAATAGGTGCCGATAGGCATTTCAGATATAGAAGCCGATAGGTATTTCAAATATAGGTGTCGATAGGCATTTCAGATATGGTTGCCGATAGACATTTCAAATATAAGTGCTGATAGGCATTTCAGATGTAGTTTCCGATAGGCATTTAAAAAATTGGTGCCGATAGGCATTTCAGATATTGGTGCCGATAGTCATTTCAGATATAGTTGCCGATTGGCATTTTAAAAATAGGTGCCGATAGGCATTTCAGATATAGAAGCCGATAGGCATTTCAAATATAGGAGCCGATAGGCATGCCAGATATGGTTGCCGATAGGCATTTCAAATATAGGTGCAGATAGGCATTTCAGATGCAGTTTCCGATAGGCATTTCAAAAATTGGTGCCGATAGGCATTTCAGATATAGGTGCCGATAGGCATTTCAGGTATAGTTGCCGATTGGCATTTTAAAAATAGGTGCCGATAGGCATTACAGATATAGAAGCAGATAGGTATTTCAAATATATGTGTCGATAGGCATTTCATATTAGGTTGCCGATAGGCATTTCAAATATAGGTCCTGATAGGCATTTCAGATGTAGTTTCCGATAGGCATTTCAAAAATAGGTTCCGATAGGCATTTCAGATATAGGTGCCGATAGGCATTTCAGGTATAGTTGCCGATTGCCATTTTAAAAATAGGTGCCGATAGGCATTACAGATATAGAAGCAGATAGGTATTTCAAATATATGTGTCGATAGGCATTTCAGATATGGTTGCCGATAGGCATCTCAAATATAGGTGCTGATAGGCATTTCAGATGTAGTTTCCGATAGGCATTTCAAAAATAGGTGCCGATAGGCATTTCAGATATAGAAGCCGATAGGTATTTCAAATATAGGTGTCGATAGGCATTTCAGATATGGTTGCCGATAGGCATTTCAAATATAGTTGCCGATTGGCATTTTAAAAACAGGTGCCGATAGGCATTTCAGATATAGAAGCCGATAGGTATTTCAAATATGGGTGTCGATAGGCATTGCAGATATGGTTGCCGATAGGCATTTCAAATATAGGAGCAGATAGGCATTTCAGATGTATTTTCCGAAAGGCATTTCAAAAATAGGTGCCGATAGGCATTTTAGATATAGGTGTTGATAGGCATTTCAGATATATTTGCCGATAGGCATATAAATATAGGTGCCGATAGGCATTTCAAATATAGGTGTCGATAGGCATTTCAGATATAAATGCCGAAAGGCATTTCAGATATAGGTGCCGATAGGCATTTCTGATGTGGTTGCCGATAGGCATTTCAAATATAGGTGCTGATAGGCATTTCAGATGTAGTTTTCGATAGGCATTTCAAAAATAGGTGCCGGTAAGTATTTCAGATATAGGTGCCGATAGGCACTTCAGAGATAGTTGCCGATTGGCATTTTAAAAATGGGTGCCGATAGGCATTTCAGATATAGAAGCCGATAGGCATTTCAAATATAGGTGCCGATATGCATTCCAGATATGGTTGCCGATAGGCCGTTCAAATATAGGTGCTGATAGGAATTTTAGATGTAGTTTCCGATAGGCATTTCAAAAATTGATGCCGATAGGCATTTCAGATATAGGTGCCGATAGGCATTTCAGATATAGTTACCGATTGGCATTTTAAAAACAGGTGCCGATAGGCATTTCAGATATAGAAGCCGATAGGTATTTCAAATATAGGTGTCGATAGGCATTCCAGATATGGTTGCCGATAGGCATTTCAAATATAGGAGCAGATAGGCATTTCAGATGTAGTTTCCGAAAGGCATTTCAAAAATAGGTGCCGATAGGCATTTCAGATATATGTACCGATAGGCATTTCAGATATAGTTGCCGATTGGCATTTTAAAAATAGGTCCCGATAGGCATTTCAGATATAGAAGCCGATAGGCATTTCAAATATAGGTGCCGATAGGCATTCCAGATATGTTTGCCGATAGGCATTTCAAATATAAGTGCTGATAGGCATTTCAGATGTAGTTTCCGATAAGCATTTCAAAAATAGGTACCGATAGGCATTTCAGATATAGGTGCCGATAGGCATTTCAGAAATAGTTGCCAATTGGCATTTTAAAAATAGGTGTCGATAGGGATTTCAGATATAGAAGCCGGTAGGCATTTCGAATATAGGTGCCGATAGGCATTCCAGATATAGAAGCCGATAGGCATTTCAAATATAGGTGCTGATAGGCATTTCAGATGTAGTTTCCGATAGGCATTCCAAAAATTGGTGCCGATAGGCATTTCAGATATAGGTGCCGATAGGCATTTCAGATATAGTTGCCGATTGGCATTTTAGAAATAAGTGCCGATAGGCATTTCAGATATAGAAGCCGATAGGTATTTCAAATATAGGTGTCGATAGGCATTTCAGATATGGTTGCCGATAGGCATTTCAAATATAGGTGCTGATAGGCATTTTAGATGTAGTTTCCGATAGGCATTTCAAAAATAGGTGCCGATAGGCATTTCAGATATAGGTGCCGATAGGCATTTCAGATATAGTTGCCGATTGGATTTTTAAAAATAGGTGCCGATAGGCATTTCAGATATAGAAGCCAATAGGCATTTCAAATATAGGTGCCGATAGGCATTCCCGATATAATTGCCGATAGGCATTTCAAATATAAGTGCTGATAGGCATTTAATATATAGGTGCCGATAGGCATTTCAACTATAGGTGTCGACAGGCATTTCAGATATAAATGCCGAAAGGCATTTCAGATATAGGTGCCGATAGGCATTTCTGATGTGGTTGCTGATAGGCATTTCAAATATAGGTGCTGATAGGCATTTCAGATGTAGTTTTCGATAGGCATTTCAAAAATAGGTGCCGATAGGCATTTTAGATATAGGTGCCGATAGGCACTTCAGATATAGTTGCCGATTGGCATTTTAAAAATAGGTGCCGATAGGCATTTCAGATATAGAAGCCGATAGGCATTTCAAATATAGGTGCCGATAGCCATTCCAGATATGGTTGCCGATAGGCATTTCAAATATAGGTGCTGATAGGCATTTCAGATGTAGTTTCTGATAGGCATTTCAAAAATAGGTGCCGATAGGCATTTCAGATATAGGTGCCGATAGGCATTTCAGATATAGTTGCCGATTGGCATTTTAAAAATAGGTGCCGATAGGCATTTCAGATGTAGTTTCCGATAGGCATTCCAAAAATTGGTGCCGATAGGCATTTCAGATATAGGTGCCGATAGGCATTTCAGATATATTTGCCGATTGGCATTTCAACTATAGGTGTTGATAGGCATTTCAGATATAAATGCCGAAAGGCATTTCAGATATAGGTGCCGATAGGCATTTCTGATGTGGTTGCTGATAGGCATTTCAAATATAGGTGCTGATAGGCATTTCAGATGTAGTTTTCGATAGGCATTTCAAAAATAGGTGCCGATAGGCATTTCAGATATAGGTGCCGATAGGCACTTCAGATATAGTTGCCGATTGGCATTTTAAAAATAGGTGCCGATAGGCATTTCAGATATAGAAGCCGATAGGCATTTCAAATATAGGTGCCGATAGCCATTCCAGATATGGTTGCCGATAGGCATTTCAAATATAGGTGCTGATAGGCATTTCAGATGTAGTTTCTGATAGGCATTTCAAAAATAGGTGCCGATAGGCATTTCAGATATAGGTGCCGATAGGCATTTCAGATATAGTTGCCGATTGGCATTTTAAAAATAGGTGCCGATAGGCATTTCAGATGTAGTTTCCGATAGGCATTCCAAAAATTGGTGCCGATAGGCATTTCAGATATAGGTGCCGATAGGCATTTCAGATATATTTGCCGATTGGCATTTTAGAAATAAGTGCCGATAGGCATTTCAGATATAGAAGCCGATAGGTATTTCAAATATAGGTGTCGATAGGCATTTCAGATATGGTTGCCGATAGGCATTTCAAATATAGGTGCTGATAGGCATTTTAGATGTAGTTTCCGATAGGCATTTCAAAAATAGGTGCGGATAGGCATTTCAGATATAGGTGCCGATAGGCATTTCAGATATAGTTGCCGATTGGAATTTTAAAAATAGGTGCCGATAGGCATTTCAGATATAGAAGCCAATAGGCATTTCAAATATAGGTGCCGATAGGCATTCCCGATATAATTGCCGATAGGCATTTCAAATATAAGTGCTGATAGGCATTTAAAATATAGGTGCCGATAGGCATTTCAACTATAGGTGTCGATAGGCATTTCAGATATAAATGCCGAAAGGCATTTCAGATATAGATGCCGATAGGCATTTCTGATGTGGTTGCCGATAGGCATTTCAAATATAGGTGCTGATAGGCATTTCAGATGTAGTTTTCGATAGGCATTTCAAAAATAGGTGCCGATAGGCATTTCAGATATAGGTGCCGATAGGCATTACAGATATAGTTGCCGATTGGCATTTTAAAAATAGGTGCCGATAGGCATTTCAGATATAGAAGCCGATAGGCATTTCAAATATAGGTGCCGATAGGCATTCCAGATATGGTTGCCGATAGGCATTTCAAATATAGGTGCTGATAGGCATTTCAGATGTAGTTTCCGATAGGCATTTCAAAAATAGGTGCCGACAGGCATTTCAGATATAGGTGCCGATAGGCATTTCAGATATAGTTGCCGATTGGCATTTTAAAAATAGGTGCCGACAGGCATTTCAGATATAGAAGCTGATAGGCATTTTAAATATAGGTGCCGATAGGCATTCCAGATATGATTGCCGATAGGCATTTCAAATATATGTGCTGATAGGCATTTTAGATGTAGTTTCCGATAGGCATTTCAAAAATTGATGCCGATAGGCATTTCAGATATAGGTGCCGATAGGCATTTCAGATATAGTTGCCGATTAACATTTTAAAAACAGGTACCGATAGGCATTTCAGATATAGAAGCCGATAGGTATTTCAAATGTAGGTGTCGATAGGCATTTCAGATATGGTTGCCGATAGGCATTTCAACTATAGGAGCAGATAGGCATTTCAGATGTAGTTTCAAAAAGGCATTTTAAAAAATGGTGCCGATAGGCATTTCAGATATAGGTGCCGATAGGCATTTCAGACATAGTTGCCGATTGGCATTTTAAAAATAGGTGCCGATAGGCATTTCAGATATAGAAGCCGATAGGTTTTCCAAATATAGGTGCCGATAGGCATTCCAGATATGGTTGCCGAGAGGCATTTCAAATATAAGTGCTGATAGGCATTTCAGATGTAGTTTCCGATAGGCATTTCAAAAATAGGTACCGATAGGCATTTCAGATATAGGTGCCGATAGGCATTTGAGATATTGTTGCCAATTGGCATTTTAAAAATAGGTGTCGATAGGCATTTCAGGAATAGAAGCCGATAGGCATTTCAAATATAGGTGCCGATAGGCATTCCAGATATGTTTGCTGATAGGCATTTCAAATATAGGTGCTGATAGGCATTTCAGATGTAGTTTTTGATTGGCATTTCAAAAATAGGTGCCGATAGGCATTTTAGATATAGGTGCCGATAGGCACTTCAGATATAGTTGCCGATTGGCATTTAAAAAATAGGTGCCGATAGGCATTTCAGATATAGAAGCCGATAGGAATTTCAAATATAGGTGCCGATAGGTATTCCAGATATGGTTGCCGATAGGCATTTCAAATATAGGTGCTAATAGGCATTTCAGATGTAGCTTCCGATATGCATTTCAAAAATAGGTGCCGATAGGCATTTCAGATATAGGTGCCGATAGGCATTTCAGATATAGTTGCCGATTGGCATTTTAAAAATAGGTGCCGATAGGCATTTCAAATATAGAAGCCGATAGGAATTTCAAATATAGGTGCCGATAGGCATTCCAGTAATGGTTGCCGATAGGCATTTCAAATATAGGTGCTGATAGGCATTTCAGATGGAGTTTCCGATAGGCATTTCAGATGGAGTTTCCGATAGGCATTTCAAAAATTAGTGCCGATAGGCATTTCAGATATAGATGCCGATAGGCATATCAGATATAGTTGCCGATAGGCATTTAAAATATAGGTGCCGATAGGCATTTCAAATATAGGTGTCGATAGGCATTTCAGATATAAATGCCGAAAGACATTTCAGATATAGGTGCTGATAGGCATTTCTGATGTGGTTGCCGATAGGCATTTCAAATATAGGTGCTGATAGGCATTTCAGATGTAGTTTTCGATAGGCATTTCAAAAATA
Organism: Venustoraphidia nigricollis; assembly: GCA_034508555.1. Taxonomy (NCBI): domain Eukaryota; kingdom Metazoa; phylum Arthropoda; class Insecta; order Raphidioptera; family Raphidiidae; genus Venustoraphidia; species Venustoraphidia nigricollis. The sequence goes on along the minus strand of JAVRKA010000390.1, from coordinate 12,345 downwards.
GGTGCCGATAGGCATTTTAGATATAGGTGCCGATAGGCACTTCAGATAGAGTTGCCGATTGGCATTTTAAAATAGGTGCCGATAGGCATTTCAGATATAGAAGCCGATAGGCATTTCAAATATACGTGCCGATATGCATTCCAGATATGGTTGCCGATAGGCATTTCAAATATAGGTGCAGATAGGCATTTCAGATGTAGTTTCCGATAGGCATTTCAAAAATTGGTGCCGATAGGCATTTCAGATATAGGTGCCGATAGGCATTTCAGGTATAGTTGCCGATTGGCATTTTAAAAATAGGTGCCGATAGGCATTACAGATATAGAAGCAGATAGGTATTTCAAATATATGTGTCGATAGGCATTTCAGATATGGTTGCCGATAGGCATTTCAAATATAGGTCCTGATAGGCATTTCAGATGTAGTTTCCGATAGGCATTTCAAAAATAGGTTCCGATAGGCATTTCAGATATAGGTGCCGATAGGCATTTCAGGTATAGTTGCAGATTGCCATTTTAAAAATAGGTGCCGATAGGCATTACAGATATAGAAGCAGATAGGTATTTCAAATATATGTGTCGATAGGCATTTCAGATATGGTTGCCAATAGGCATTTTAAATATAGGTGCTGATAGGCATTTCAGATGTAGTTTCCGATAGGCATTTCAAAAATTGGTGCCGATAGGCATTCCAGATATAGAAGCCGATAGGAATTTCAAATATAGGTGCCGATAGGTATTCCAGATATGGTTGCCGATAGGCATTTCAAATATAGGTGCTAATAGGCATTTCAGATGTAGCTTCCGATATGCATTTCAAAAATAGGTGCTGATAGGCATTTCAGATGTAGTTTTTGATTGGCATTTCAAAAATAGGTGCCGATAGGCATTTTAGATATAGGTGCCGATAGGCACTTCAGATATAGTTGCCGATTGGCATTTAAAAAATAGGTGCCGATAGGCATTTCAGATATAGAAGCCGATAGGAATTTCAAATATAGGTGCCGATAGGTATTCCAGATATGGTTGCCGATAGGCATTTCAAATATAGGTGCTAATAGGCATTTCAGATGTAGCTTCCGATATGCATTTCAAAAATAGGTGCCGATAGGCATTTCAGATATAGGTGCCGATAGGATTTTCAGATATAGTTGCCGATTGGCATTTTAAAAATAGGTGCCGATAGGCATTTCAGATATAGAAGCCGATAGGCATTTCAAATATAGGTGCCGATAGGCATTCCTGATATAGTTGCCGATAGGCATTTCAAATATAGGTGCTGATAGGCATTTCAGATGTAGTTTCTGATAGGCATTTCAAAAATAGGTGCCGATAGGCATTTCAGATATAGGTGCCGATAGGCATTTCAGATATAGTTGCCGATTGGCATTTTAAAAATAGGTGCCGATAGGCATTTCAGATATAGAAGACGATAGGCATTTCAAATATAGGTGCCGATAAGCATTCCAGATATGGTTGCCGATAGGCATTTCAAATATAGGTGCTGATAGGCATTTCAGATGTAGTTTCCGATAGGCATTTCAAAAATTGGTGCCAATAGGCATTTCAGATATAGGTGCCGATAGGCATTTCAGATATATTTGCCGATTGGCATTTTAAAAATAGGTGCCGATAGGCATTTCAGATATAGAAGCCGATAGGTATTTCAAATATAGGTGTCGATAGGCATTTCAGATATGGTTGCCGATAGGCATTTCAAATATAGGTGCTGATAGGCATTTCAGATGTAGTTTCCGATAGGCATTTAAAAAATAGGTGCCGATAGGCATTTCAGATATAGGTGCCGATAGGCATGTTAGATATAGTTGCCGATTGGCATTTTAAAAATAGGTGTCGATAGGCATTTCAGATATAGAAGCCGATAGGCATTTCAAATATAGGTGCCGATAGGCATCCCAGATATGGTTGCCGATGGGCATTTCAAATATAATTGCTGATAGGCATTCCAGATGTATTTTCCGATAGGCATTTCAAAAATTGGTGCCGATAGGCATTTCAGATATAGGTGCCGATAGGCATTTCAGATATAGTTACCGATTGGCATTTTAAAAATAGGTGCCGATAGGCATTTCAGATATAGAAGCCGATAGGTATTTCAAATATAGGTGTCGATAGGCATTTCAGATATGGTTGCCGATAGGCATTTCAAATATAAGTGCTGATAGGCATTTCAGATGTAGTTTCCGATAGGCATTTAAAAAATAGGTGCCGATAGGCATTTCAGATATTGGTGCCGATAGGCATTTCAGATATAGTTGCCGATTGGCATTTTAAAAATAGGTGCCGATAGGCATTTCAGATATAGAAGCCGATAGGCATTTCAAATATAGGAGCCGATAGGCATGCCAGATATGGTTGCCGATAGGCATTTCAAATATAGGTGCTGATAGGCATTTCAGATGTAGTTTCCGATAGGCATTTCAAAAATAGGTGCCGATAGGCATTTCAGATATAGGTGCCGATAAGCATTTCAGATATAGTTGCCAATTGGCATTTTAAAATAGGTGCCGATAGGCATTTCAGATATAGAAGCCGATAGGCATTTCAAATATAGGTGCCGATAGGCATTCCAGATATGGTTGCCGATAGGCATTTCAAATATAGATGCTGATAGGCATTTCAGATGGAGTTTCCGATAGGCATTACAGATGGAGTTTCCGATAGGCATTTCAAAAATTAGTGCCGATAGGCATTTCAGATATAGGTGCCGATAGGCATATCAGATATAGTTGCCGATAGGCATTTAAAATATAGGTGCCGATAGGCATTTCAAATATAGGTGTCGATAGGCATTTCAGATATAAATGCCGAAAGGCATTTCAGATATAGGTGCCGATAGGCATTTCTGATGTGGTTGCCGATAGGCATTTCAAATATAGGTGCTGATAGGCATTTCAGATGTAGTTTTCGATAGGCATTTCAAAAATAGGTGCCGATAGGCATTTCAGATATAAGTGCCGATAGGCACTTCAGATATAGTTGCCGATTGGCATTTTAAAAATAGGTGCCGATAGGCATTTCAGATATAGAAGCCGATAGGCATTTTAAATATACGTGCCGATAGGCATTCCAGATATGGTTGCCGATAGGCATTTCTAATATAGGTGCAGATAGGCATTTCAGATGTAGTTTCCGATAGGCATTTCAAAAATTGGTGCCGATAGGCATTTCAGATATAGGTGCCGATAGGCATTTCAGGTATAGTTGCCGATTGGCATTTTAAAAATAGGTTCCGATAGGCATTACAGATATAGAAGCAGATAGGTATTTCAAATATATGTGTCGATAGGCATTTCATATATGGTTGCCGATAGGCATCTCAAATATAGGTGCTGATAGGCATTTCAGATGTAGTTTCCGATAGGCATTTCAAAAATAGGTGCCGATAGGCATTTCAGATATAGAAGCCGATAGGTATTTCAAATATAGGTGTCGATAGGCATTTCAGATATGGTTGCCGATAGGCATTTCAAATATAGTTGCCGATTGGCATTTTAAAAACAGGTGCCGATAGGCATTTCAGATATAGAAGCCGATAGGTATTTCAAATATGGGTGTCGATAGGAATTGCAGATATGGTTGCCGATAGGCATTTCAAATATAGGAGCAGATAGGCATTTCAGATGTATTTTCCGAAAGGCATTTCAAAAATAGGTGCCGATAGGCATTTTAGATATAGGTGTTGATAGGCATTTCAGATATATTTGCCGATAGGCATTTAAAATATAGGTGCCGATAGGCATTTCAAATATAGGTGTCGATAGGCATTTCAGATATAAATGCCGAAAGGCATTTCAGATATAGGTGCCGATAGGCATTTCTGATGTGGTTGCCAATAGGCATTTCAAATATAGGTGCTGATAGGCATTTCAGATGTAGTTTTCGATAGGCATTTCAAAAATAGGTGCCGATAGGCATTTTAGATATAGGTGCGATAGGCATTTCAGATTTAGTTGCCGATTGGCATTTTAAAAATGGGTGCCGATAGGCATTTCAGATATAGAAGCCGATAGGCATTTCAAATATAGGTGCCGATATGCATTCCAGATATGGTTGCCGATAGGCATTTCAAATATAGGTGCTGATAGGCATTTCAGATGTAGTTTCCGATAGGCATTTCAAAAATAGGTGCCGATAGACATTACAGATATAGGTGCCGATAAGCATTTCAGATATAGTTGCCAATTGGCATTTTAAAAAAAGGTGCCGATAGGCATTTTAGATATAGAAGCCGATAGGCATTTCAAATATAGGTGCCGATAGGCATTCCAGATATGGTTGCCGATAGGCATTTCAAATATAGGTGCTGATAGGCATTTCAGATGGAGTTTCCGATAGGCATTACAGATGGAGTTTCCGATAGGCATTTCAAAAATTAGTGCCGATAGTCATTTCAGATATAGGTGCCGATAGGCATATCAGATATAGTTGCCGATAGGCATTTAAAATATAGGTGCCGATAGGCATTTCAAATATAGGTGTCGATAGGCATTTCAGATATAAATGCCGAAAGGCATTTCAGATATAGGTGCCGATAGGCATTTCTGATGTGGTTGCCGATAGGCATTTCAAATATAGGTGCTGATAGGCATTTCAAATGTAGTTTTCGATAGGCATTTCAAAAATAGGTGCCAGTAGGTATTTCAGATATAGGTGCCGATAGGCACTTCAGATATAGTTGCCGATTGGCATTTTAAAAATAGGTGCCGATAGGCATTTCAGATATAGAAGCCGATAGGCATTTCAAATATAGGAGCCGATAGGCATTCCAGATATGGTTGCCGATAGGCATTTCAAATATAGGTGCTAATAGGCATTTCAGATGTAGTTTCCGATAGGCATTTCAAAAATAGGTGCCGATAGGCATTTCAGATATAGGTGCTGATAGGCATTTCAGATATAGTTGCCAGTTGGCATTTTAAAAATAGGTGCCGATAGGCATTCCAGATATGGTTGCCGATAGGCATTTCAAATATAGGTGCTGATAGGCATTTTAGATGTAGTAACCGATAGGCATTTAAAAAATTGTTGCCGATAGGCATTTCAGATATAGGTGCCGATAGGCATTTCAGATATAGTTGCCGATTGGCATTTTAAAAACAGGTGCCGATAGGCATTTCAGATATAGAAGCCGATAGGTATTTCAAATATTGGTGTCGATAGGCATTTCAGATATGGTTGCCGATAGGCATTTCCAATATAGGAGCAGATAGGCATTTCAGATGTATTTTCCGAAAGGCATTTCAAAAATAGGTGCCGATAGGCATTTCAGATATAGGTGCTGATAGGCATTTCAGATATAGTTGCCGATAGCCATTCCAGATATGGTTGCCGATAGGCATTTCAAATATAGGTGCTGATAGGCATTTCAGATGTAGTTTCTGATAGGCATTTCAAAAATAGGTGCCGATAGGCATTTCAGATATAGGTGCCGATAGGCATTTCAGATATAGTTGCCGATTGGCATTTTAAAAATAGGTGCCGATAGGCATTTCAGATGTAGTTTCCGATAGGCATTCCAAAAATTGGTGCCGATAGGCATTTCAGATATAGGTGCCGATAGGCATTTCAGATATAGTTGCCGATTGGCATTTTAGAAATAAGTGCCGATAGGCATTTCAGATATAGAAGCCGATAGGTATTTCAAATATAGGTGTCGATAGGCATTTCAGATATGGTTGCCGATAGGCATTTCAAATATAGGTGCTGATAGGCATTTTAGATGTAGTTTCCGATAGGCATTTCAAAAATAGGTGCCGATAGGCATTTCAGATATAGGTGCCGATAGGCATTTCAGATATAGTTGCCGATTGGAATTTTAAAAATAGGTGCCGATAGACATTTCAGATATAGAAGCCAATAGGCATTTCAAATATAGGTGCCGATAGGCATTCCCGATATAATTCCGATAGGCATTTCAAATATAAGTGCTGATAGGCATTTAAAATATAGGTGCCGATAGGCATTTCAACTATAGGTGTCGATAGGCATTTCAGATATAAATGCCGAAAGGCATTTCAGATATAGGTGCCGATAGGCATTTCTGATGTGGTTGCCGATAGGCATTTCAAATATAGGTGCTGATAGGCATTTCAGATGTAGTTTTCGATAGGCATTTCAAAAATAGGTGCCGATAGGCATTTCAGATATAGGTGCCGATAGGCATTACAGATATAGTTGCCGATTGGCATTTTAAAAATAGGTGCCGATAGGCATTTCAGATATAGAAGCCGATAGGCATTTCAAATATAGGTGCCGATAGGCATTCCAGATATGGTTGCCGATAGGCATTTCAAATATAGGTGCTGATAGGCATTTCAGATGTAGTTTCCGATAGGCATTTCAAAAATAGGTGCCGACAGGCATTTCAGATATAGGTGCCGATAGGCATTTCAGATATGGTTGCCGAGAGGCATTTCAAATATAGGTGCCGATAGGCATTCCAGTTATGGTTGCCGATAGGCATTTCAAATATAGGTGCTGATAGGCATTTCAGCTGTAGTTTTCGATAGGCATTTCAAAAATAGGTGCCGATAGGCATTTCAGGTATAGGTGCCGATTGGTATTTCAGATATAGTTGCCAATTGGCATTTTAAAAATAGGTGCCGATAGGCATTTCAGATATAGAAGCCGATAAGCATTTCAAATATAGGTGCCGATAGGCATTCCAGATATGGTTGCCGATAGGCATTTTAAATATAGGTGCTGATAGGCATTTTAGTTGTAGTTTACGATAGGCATTTCAAAAATTGATGCCGATAGGCATTTCAGATATAGGTGCCGATAGGCACTTCAGATATAGTTGCCGATTGGCATTTTAAAAATAGGTGCCGATAGGCATTTCAGATATAGAAGCCGATAGGCATTTCAAATATAGGTGCCGATAGGTATTCCAGATATGGTTGCCGATTGGCATTTCAAATATAGGTGCTAAGAGGCATTTCAGATGTAGTTTCCGATAGGCATTTCAAAAATAGGTGCCGATAGGCATTTCAGATATAGGTGCCGATAGGCACTTCAGATATAGTTGCCGATTGATATTTTAAAAATAGGTGCCGATAGGCATTTCAGATATAGAAGCCGATAGGCATTTCAAATATACGTGCCGATAGGCATTCCAGATATGGTTGCCGATAGGCATTTCAAATATAGGTGCTGATAGGCATTTCAGATGTAGTTTCCGATAGGCATTTCAAAAATAGGTGCCGATAGGCATTTCAGATATAGGTGCCGATAGGCATTACAGATATAGTTGCCGATTGGCATTTTAAAAATAGGTGCCGTTTGGCATTTCAGATATAGAAGCCGATAGGCATTTCAAATATAGGTGCCGATAGGCATTCCAGATATGGTTGCCGATAGGCATTTCAAATATAGGTGCTAATAGGCATTTCAGATGTAGTTTCCGATAGGCATTTCAAAAATAGGTGCCGATAGGCATTTCAGATATAGGTGCCGATAGGCATTACAGATATAGTTGCCGATTGGCATTTTAAAAATAGGTGTCGATAGGCATTTCAGATATAGAAGCCGATAGGCATTTCAAATATAGGTGCCGATAGGCATCCCAGATATGGTTGCCGATGGGCATTTCAAATATAATTGCTGATAGGCATTCCAGATGTATTTTCCGATAGGCATTTCAAAAATTGGTGCCGATAGGCATTTCAGATATAGGTGCCGATAGGCATTTCAGATATAGTTACCGATTGGCATTTTAAAAATAGGTGCCGATAGGCATTTCAGATATAGAAGCCGATAGGTATTTCAAATATAGGTGTCGATAGGCATTTCAGATATGGTTGCCGATAGGCATTTCAAATATAAGTGCTGATAGGCATTTCAGATGTAGTTTCCGATAGGCATTTAAAAAATAGGTGCCGATAGGCATTTCAGATATTGGTGCCGATAGGCATTTCAGATATAGTTGCCGATTGGCATTTTAAAAATAGGTGCCGATAGGCATTTCAGATATAGAAGCCGATAGGCATTTCAAATATAGGAGCCGATAGGCATGCCAGATATGGTTGCCGATAGGCATTTCAAATATAGGTGCTGATAGGCATTTCAGATGTAGTTTCCGATAGGCATTTCAAAAATAGGTGCCGATAGGCATTTCAGATATAGGTGCCGATAAGCATTTCAGATATAGTTGCCAATTGGCATTTTAAAATAGGTGCCGATAGGCATTTCAGATATAGAAGCCGATAGGCATTTCAAATATAGGTGCCGATAGGCATTCCAGATATGGTTGCCGATAGGCATTTCAAATATAGATGCTGATAGGCATTTCAGATGGAGTTTCCGATAGGCATTACAGATGGAGTTTCCGATAGGCATTTCAAAAATTAGTGCCGATAGGCATTTCAGATATAGGTGCCGATAGGCATATCAGATATAGTTGCCGATAGGCATTTAAAATATAGGTGCCGATAGGCATTTCAAATATAGGTGTCGATAGGCATTTCAGATATAAATGCCGAAAGGCATTTCAGATATAGGTGCCGATAGGCATTTCTGATGTGGTTGCCGATAGGCATTTCAAATATAGGTGCTGATAGGCATTTCAGATGTAGTTTTCGATAGGCATTTCAAAAATAGGTGCCGATAGGCATTTCAGATATAAGTGCCGATAGGCACTTCAGATATAGTTGCCGATTGGCATTTTAAAAATAGGTGCCGATAGGCATTTCAGATATAGAAGCCGATAGGCATTTTAAATATACGTGCCGATAGGCATTCCAGATATGGTTGCCGATAGGCATTTCTAATATAGGTGCAGATAGGCATTTCAGATGTAGTTTCCGATAGGCATTTCAAAAATTGGTGCCGATAGGCATTTCAGATATAGGTGCCGATAGGCATTTCAGGTATAGTTGCCGATTGGCATTTTAAAAATAGGTTCCGATAGGCATTACAGATATAGAAGCAGATAGGTATTTCAAATATATGTGTCGATAGGCATTTCATATATGGTTGCCGATAGGCATCTCAAATATAGGTGCTGATAGGCATTTCAGATGTAGTTTCCGATAGGCATTTCAAAAATAGGTGCCGATAGGCATTTCAGATATAGAAGCCGATAGGTATTTCAAATATAGGTGTCGATAGGCATTTCAGATATGGTTGCCGATAGGCATTTCAAATATAGTTGCCGATTGGCATTTTAAAAACAGGTGCCGATAGGCATTTCAGATATAGAAGCCGATAGGTATTTCAAATATGGGTGTCGATAGGAATTGCAGATATGGTTGCCGATAGGCATTTCAAATATAGGAGCAGATAGGCATTTCAGATGTATTTTCCGAAAGGCATTTCAAAAATAGGTGCCGATAGGCATTTTAGATATAGGTGTTGATAGGCATTTCAGATATATTTGCCGATAGGCATTTAAAATATAGGTGCCGATAGGCATTTCAAATATAGGTGTCGATAGGCATTTCAGATATAAATGCCGAAAGGCATTTCAGATATAGGTGCCGATAGGCATTTCTGATGTGGTTGCCAATAGGCATTTCAAATATAGGTGCTGATAGGCATTTCAGATGTAGTTTTCGATAGGCATTTCAAAAATAGGTGCCGATAGGCATTTTAGATATAGGTGCGATAGGCATTTCAGATTTAGTTGCCGATTGGCATTTTAAAAATGGGTGCCGATAGGCATTTCAGATATAGAAGCCGATAGGCATTTCAAATATAGGTGCCGATATGCATTCCAGATATGGTTGCCGATAGGCATTTCAAATATAGGTGCTGATAGGCATTTCAGATGTAGTTTCCGATAGGCATTTCAAAAATAGGTGCCGATAGACATTACAGATATAGGTGCCGATAAGCATTTCAGATATAGTTGCCAATTGGCATTTTAAAAAAAGGTGCCGATAGGCATTTTAGATATAGAAGCCGATAGGCATTTCAAATATAGGTGCCGATAGGCATTCCAGATATGGTTGCCGATAGGCATTTCAAATATAGGTGCTGATAGGCATTTCAGATGGAGTTTCCGATAGGCATTACAGATGGAGTTTCCGATAGGCATTTCAAAAATTAGTGCCGATAGTCATTTCAGATATAGGTGCCGATAGGCATATCAGATATAGTTGCCGATAGGCATTTAAAATATAGGTGCCGATAGGCATTTCAAATATAGGTGTCGATAGGCATTTCAGATATAAATGCCGAAAGGCATTTCAGATATAGGTGCCGATAGGCATTTCTGATGTGGTTGCCGATAGGCATTTCAAATATAGGTGCTGATAGGCATTTCAAATGTAGTTTTCGATAGGCATTTCAAAAATAGGTGCCAGTAGGTATTTCAGATATAGGTGCCGATAGGCACTTCAGATATAGTTGCCGATTGGCATTTTAAAAATAGGTGCCGATAGGCATTTCAGATATAGAAGCCGATAGGCATTTCAAATATAGGAGCCGATAGGCATTCCAGATATGGTTGCCGATAGGCATTTCAAATATAGGTGCTAATAGGCATTTCAGATGTAGTTTCCGATAGGCATTTCAAAAATAGGTGCCGATAGGCATTTCAGATATAGGTGCTGATAGGCATTTCAGATATAGTTGCCAGTTGGCATTTTAAAAATAGGTGCCGATAGGCATTCCAGATATGGTTGCCGATAGGCATTTCAAATATAGGTGCTGATAGGCATTTTAGATGTAGTAACCGATAGGCATTTAAAAAATTGTTGCCGATAGGCATTTCAGATATAGGTGCCGATAGGCATTTCAGATATAGTTGCCGATTGGCATTTTAAAAACAGGTGCCGATAGGCATTTCAGATATAGAAGCCGATAGGTATTTCAAATATTGGTGTCGATAGGCATTTCAGATATGGTTGCCGATAGGCATTTCCAATATAGGAGCAGATAGGCATTTCAGATGTATTTTCCGAAAGGCATTTCAAAAATAGGTGCCGATAGGCATTTCAGATATAGGTGCTGATAGGCATTTCAGATATAGTTGCCGATAGCCATTCCAGATATGGTTGCCGATAGGCATTTCAAATATAGGTGCTGATAGGCATTTCAGATGTAGTTTCTGATAGGCATTTCAAAAATAGGTGCCGATAGGCATTTCAGATATAGGTGCCGATAGGCATTTCAGATATAGTTGCCGATTGGCATTTTAAAAATAGGTGCCGATAGGCATTTCAGATGTAGTTTCCGATAGGCATTCCAAAAATTGGTGCCGATAGGCATTTCAGATATAGGTGCCGATAGGCATTTCAGATATAGTTGCCGATTGGCATTTTAGAAATAAGTGCCGATAGGCATTTCAGATATAGAAGCCGATAGGTATTTCAAATATAGGTGTCGATAGGCATTTCAGATATGGTTGCCGATAGGCATTTCAAATATAGGTGCTGATAGGCATTTTAGATGTAGTTTCCGATAGGCATTTCAAAAATAGGTGCCGATAGGCATTTCAGATATAGGTGCCGATAGGCATTTCAGATATAGTTGCCGATTGGAATTTTAAAAATAGGTGCCGATAGACATTTCAGATATAGAAGCCAATAGGCATTTCAAATATAGGTGCCGATAGGCATTCCCGATATAATTCCGATAGGCATTTCAAATATAAGTGCTGATAGGCATTTAAAATATAGGTGCCGATAGGCATTTCAACTATAGGTGTCGATAGGCATTTCAGATATAAATGCCGAAAGGCATTTCAGATATAGGTGCCGATAGGCATTTCTGATGTGGTTGCCGATAGGCATTTCAAATATAGGTGCTGATAGGCATTTCAGATGTAGTTTTCGATAGGCATTTCAAAAATAGGTGCCGATAGGCATTTCAGATATAGGTGCCGATAGGCATTACAGATATAGTTGCCGATTGGCATTTTAAAAATAGGTGCCGATAGGCATTTCAGATATAGAAGCCGATAGGCATTTCAAATATAGGTGCCGATAGGCATTCCAGATATGGTTGCCGATAGGCATTTCAAATATAGGTGCTGATAGGCATTTCAGATGTAGTTTCCGATAGGCATTTCAAAAATAGGTGCCGACAGGCATTTCAGATATAGGTGCCGATAGGCATTTCAGATATGGTTGCCGAGAGGCATTTCAAATATAGGTGCCGATAGGCATTCCAGTTATGGTTGCCGATAGGCATTTCAAATATAGGTGCTGATAGGCATTTCAGCTGTAGTTTTCGATAGGCATTTCAAAAATAGGTGCCGATAGGCATTTCAGGTATAGGTGCCGATTGGTATTTCAGATATAGTTGCCAATTGGCATTTTAAAAATAGGTGCCGATAGGCATTTCAGATATAGAAGCCGATAAGCATTTCAAATATAGG